>JABXWE010011002.1:0-11586 GCA_014611495.1 Limonius californicus | reverse complement strand
TACAAAAATAACTGTTACCTACAACTGTTTGATTTTATTATTATTACGTAACTAAAATAGCCTTGACAACGGTTGGGAAGGAGACGTTTAATGCACTTGTGCTTTCGAGGTTTCCAAAAAACACATGTGTTTTTTGTTTACAGAAATGTCCAATTGAATTACAGAAATGTCAAATTGACTTTGATAAAGAAATACCTAAGTAACATAGAAATGAATTATTTTTATTGTTTATGAATGTGTTTTACACAATTAGTACAGTTATTAATATTAATACAACTCGAACTCAAAATTTTCTTATTAGATACCGTGTTAACGTTAACTTCCTCTGTTTGAACATGAAGCAATCAACAAACCTTAGCAACGCGCTTAGCAACGTCGTAAAATCACGACTCGACGGGATAGTATCAATTTTTTATAAATTTTAATCACATTATAATAATTTTTTCAGTGAACAGTTGTAGGTAAAATGTTGTTTATATCACGTGCCGAAAACAATTCCACATACTCGTGCAGATTTCCGCACGAGGCCGAAGGCCTCGTGCGTCAAATTCTGCACTTGTATGTAATGAAGTGTTTTCGGCACTTGTTATAAAAATAACTATCACGTTGGGACTATGGGGATGTAACATACTGCGAATTAAAAAATGTAAACCTGGCAAACTTTGCAATAATAAGTGACATCTCCAACCTGAAAATATAACTTACAGTTTATGTTAATAAGTAAAATTTTAAGACCCTTATAAAAGAGGAACCTATATATTGTAATTTTGGGAATATTTATTAAACTATTAACAAATTACATAAATGATGCAATAATCATGCGGTCGAGATTTGGAATTTTTAGTTTAGACAATTTAACACATTCTCATGTTTAAGATGTGCAGCTAATTAAGTAGCGACTATAATGATCAACTTCAATTCACAAATTTAGACTAATATGGCGTACGTCGAAAGTAGGGGCTTATAAGTAGTCGTTAAAAGGTCGCACTTGCAGAAGAATGAAAAGAAACCCACTTTATATAATTTTCACTGTATTGTCGGTATTTATTTTTAGTAATATCCCTTTTTATCGTTCGGTGTCAGACAAGGATGTTGTAGAGAGTGCATGCGGCATTGCACACTACCGGCAGTACTTGTGTATCTATCTCTATAACAGTGGTTCCTAAACTTTTCAATCACGACCTCTTCTAGGATAGCGCAAGTAATTCGCGACCCCTGTTCCATGTTCATTATATGGCGTTTTTAAGACTTACTTTTTAGGTAAAGAAACACATAAAATATATTTTTAAGATCATATATTTCTAAAAAATCGAGTTTTGATCTTGTAATGCGATGGCTGGGCTTTTATCTGGGCGGCAAGTTTTAATATTCTTGGCTGAGTTTTTGCTAAAGCCAGCCTCATGTTATCTTGCTTTTGTTTTGGTATAAAGAAGCGACATATGGAAAGAATAGTGCATAGCACACTGAGCCAACGATTAGTCATAAAACATAACACGCGCCGAGGAATCGTTCCGCAGGTGCAAAAATTCAGCCTGTTCTATATCCCATCGAGAAAGTTGGCTACATCCAAGGAGGCAGAAAATGGGTTTCGTATCATTCGGTATAAACCTCACAGATGTTCTTCCGTTGCGACTCTTGGGTTTCAAAGAAGATACTTATCATTTTCATAATATCATCGCCAACATGAACTTACATCTATTGAATCATCAAGTTAAAAAGAAATCAACGAACATTCTTTCCACGAGGAAATTAAAAAAATATGTATCAAAGAACCGCCTTACTAAATATTTACAATAATGTACAATTTATTTTAATCGATCATAAATTTATTATCGAAATAAACAAGAGTTGAGCGCCAGTGTGGTCTAGTGGTTCGAGCACTGGGCTCTGGTGCGGAAGGTCGAGAGTTTAAATCCCCGACTGAATGGAATGCAAATGCCAGTAATTGGGTACCTGCGTTCGAATCAACAAGGGCAATAATGCGGTTTTCTACTGTGTAATGCTCACTACATCACCACGTATCATTAATTTGGCACGCGCCAACCGGATGTGAGAGCAAGTATCGGGAACTCTGATCTTCCACCTTGCAGGCCAAAACCCTTTTATGTGATTAGAGTCTAGCCATTATTAATAAGAGCTGAAATTTTTGTATGTTGAAATTTGCTGTTCTTATTAATTACAACTAAAAGAAAGGCGGCGCCCACCGGAAAACACTTGGCGACTCCTTGGGTTTCGCGACCCACAGGTTGGGAACCTATGCTCTATCTATAACATCCTTGGTGTTAGACTATTACTTCTTTCCTATTTTGTACTTTATCACATAGTTTGCGATGTTGCTAACTTGTACAATCACGTTTTTTAAAACCCGTCACAAATTTGAATTAATTAAAATCCTTGCATAAGAAATTTTAAGTTACTTACGTAGAAAACATTATTTCAAATACATACACGTGTTGCGCTTTATGCTGTGATTACATAAGAATAAAATATAGGTTATGGTATTGCACTTTATAAAGGATTTTATTGCATAATACGTCAAATACATAATGTAATAAAATAACATATAACACGCAAAATAAAATAACCTACTGTAACAAATAATATACCTTATGCTAAGAAATTCAATAGAATAAAATGGGTATATTTATATTGGTGTACGAACTGCTTTTGGTTGTGGTGTTAATATTTTTCAGACGGGAATTAGCAGGGGCCTCGGTGGTCTAGCGCAGCAACGCGTTGCCACTTGAGGTCACATGAATTGCAGTTGTTCCGCTGTGGTTTCGAATCTCAGAATCTCAGGTGGGGCGACCGCATTTCAGTTAGTTAAGTTTAGGGTGCATGCTGCATGAATGGTTAGTGTATAAGGGATGCCCGCACCCCCTGAAGTAATGCGAAAGCGGTTCCGGGGGGGGGGGACAGTAGTATGAATGAATGAGAAAAAAAAGACGGGAATTAGCAAGGATATTAATTTACTGGTAACAAAACAAGGCCTATTTTTTTAACGTTTCCAAGTTAGCAAGTCAACAACGGCATGTGCCTATTAGAGGGCGTTCCATTAAATGTTAGACAGCTACATATGTAACATGAAGGGACCTTGTTCGGTAGTTATTACCACGTAGATGTAAATGTATTTTTTATTTTAGAAACGAAGGCACGCGTCCCTGGTTACTGCAAAGTCCCGATCTGATTTCGTTACCTGTTTATGAAATGCCACTTGAAAGCGAAGAGGCATTAGGAAATCGAATAATACAAGCGTGTGCATCAATCACGCCAGATACTTTATCTCGTGTTACAAGATCTTTTGTATAACGAATGAGAAAGGTTTTATATCCTGAGAGTTTCCAAATCATCATTAACGTAATTCGTAGATTTAAAATTTATTAGTATTTATTACGGTCATTTTTAATTGAGTATTTGCTGTTTTTATATAGGGAAATAAATCACATGCAGCAGCCAGGAGAAGTCAAACAAAAAACAATTAAAAGCAACTGGTGATAAATTAGAAACAGTAGATTGTTGAGTTTCTTGTAATAATGCAATTTTTTGTGCACGACTACATAAAACTGTCACTAAAGACAGTTTAAACAATGTTATAGTAAACAAAATATCTCAGAAAAAAATACAGGAACCACACTAAACCAAAAGTGTTTCAGGACTTTTCGACTTCATTTTGCACCTTGAAATTATGTGATCGGCTTTCTTAACACGCTGCTGTATTATTGTCATGTCTTCTTGTTTATATGATGAGCGTGCTCTGTGTGTAGATAAAAATGATATTGAAAATCCTGGTTAAAATAACATTTATAATTTATGTTGAAATCAAAATTTGGGATTTCGTATTGTGGTTTGTGTTGTGTGTAATTATTACTTAAAATTACGAATAATTGCTATACAAGACGGCATTATTATGCAAACAGAGTTGTTAGTTAAATAATACCTTCGCTTCAAAGATGGGTTGCCAAATGCTAGGAACGAACAAATTATTTCTATCAAATTGATTCTTATAGTAGTTTGCATGTTCTCTGTTTATCTAAATAAATGTGAATGTTGTTGCACTTGTTTTGCTTTTTTTTAGTTTTTGAATTCTACGGCCTCTACGGCATTCATTTCAACGTTATGAGCACTCGATTCCTGGTCAATCCATCATATCAAGAACTCTTCCTCGGCTCGTCGTATTTCCACTGGCTTCTGTTCCAACTACAGTTCCCCCAATTTAATAACTACTTTGTTTCAGGGATTCCGAGGGACGCCCCCTCACTTTAAATGCATTAGAAGTATTGTTATTTAGGACTGGTTTTATCATCTTAAATGTGATCGCTTACTCCAACTGAACGGCATGACTTCATTCTATTAGGCTGACTTCTGCCAACGAAAAGTTGGAAACCATTCCGGAAATCGTCGCCCTGTTGAAGACAGTCTTGTACCCGAAGATTAGACAGTCCTCTACCTTCTCACCTATTTCCCCTCTCCTTAACCCCATTTCCTAGTTCATGGTTAGTTAAACATTTCCCTGACTACCACTGGCAGGCTTAAAGTTTTCCGCGCCCACTAATAATGTAATTATCACTTTTTAGGTAGTCACGTGGTAGACAGGTAACATTTATTCCATTTTATATAAGTGTAAAGCTCTCTTAATGCCAATGGCTGACGCCGTAAACGCCTTAGTTGCTTTGTAGAAGATCATATTTATATGATGTACCGGCTACCCTTTCATATAAGCCGACAAAAGGACCTACATCAGTAGTCAACAGCTTTTCTTTTCAAGAGCTGGATGACACCATCAGTAAATTTAGCTCTACCATCCAGAAAGCAGCTCAGCCTTTCCTCTATCAGACATCTACCGTTACTCTCTAACACTATCTGGCTACTCTGAAAATAGCTGGGTCTGGGCAGTTAGGCCGCTTGATTTCAGGGATGGAGCTAAGTTCTGGAGGAAACGGTGAGACCTCATTGGTCAGCGGAATAAGTCCATCAGGCAGCTCAGATACCAGGGAAAGATCTCCACGGATACTGAATGCTAAGCCAATATATTTGTGAAAACGTTCCGAGAAGGTACACAGGGATCCGGAGATCCCTCTTCAAGAACCGTTTCTCTCAGGATCTCAATCACAATATCGAAGGCGATCTTTCCGCCTGTGCTCTGTTTTTGCATCCTGCGGACAATCCAGACCATTTATTCGCAATCATTCGTCCCAACAAGGAGGAGCAAGCCAGCGTAGTCATTACCTCTGCTCCTGGTGCCATTTTCTCTTACACTAATCTGCAATTGTTGTTCATTTTGGGAATTTTTTGTTATAAGAAAACGTGGTGTATGATGGACGTCATGTCTTATTGCGTTGGTATAGCATATTACTATTGAGCCTAGATTCTTACAAACATTATTTAAGGAAGATAGTCATTTGAAAAGTGGTCGTATCGTCGCATGTGGCGCATACCATGGACTGACAGGGTCACCATCAAAGAAGTGCTCGAAGGAATGGGCAAGGAATGCGAAATCCTATATAACAATAAGAAAAAGAAGCTCGAATATTTGGGCCGTGTAATGAGAGGCTCCACATATGAACTCATTAGGCTCATCAGACAGGGAAAAATAAAAGGCAGAAGAAATACTGGCAGATGTAGAGTGTCCTGGTTGAAAAAATTCGTGCAGCATTAACAAACTATTTCGAGCAGCTGTTAACAAGATCAACGAGAGCTTTGATGATATCAAACCTCCGGTAGGAGTAGGACTGCAAGAAGAAGCATACTACTAGTGGCAGAGCCAGTTCTAATTGATAAGGCGAAAGCAAAGAATGCGCAATGCCAAAGAATGGGCGCCTATAATCTGTGTTTTACCCAAAGTTTACTTGCCAGGTAAATGACCAGTAGTAACTATGCCAGCTTAATCCGGTACAAAAGTACGTAATGTATACCACAGGTTTCTTTACTTTCAGCGAAAAGATTATCTTTAGATGTATTGTATATTTCTAATAAAATACCGAACGTATCATTTAAATAAAGAATAAATTACGTTACTGAAACTGAATTAAACCCTACTTTTAGAGTCAGCAAGTAATTTGAAGGATATTTAATTATAGTCACTGAAAGCGAACTCCGTTAAAACAAAGTATTTGACATTTGTCGACTCCTCATGGTTGGATATTCTTCGAAACATTCTAAACACGTGTTTGTAAAATATATACTCTAGGATTTTACAGCTGACGCTGTCTTCCTTCCTTCAACCAGATTTTCCACCTCTCTCTGTCTTCCCTTTCTCCATCCTCCATGCCACTGGTTTCCATTGCTTCATCCACCTCATCTCTCCATGATCTTCTCGGCATTCCTCTCCTTCTTCTTCCCATTGAGCTCCATTTGGTGACTCTTCTTAACCATATATTCTCGTCTGTTCTACGGACATGCCCATACCACGTTAGTTTTTCTCTTCTTCTATGTATTTTAACGTATCTCTCTTGACGTCCATTCTCCTCCTTATCTTCTCGTTGGTAACCCTGTCTAATCTTGTTATTCGGTAACATCGTCTCCAGAATTCCATTTCCGTTGCGTTGATTTTACTTCTGATTTTCTTATTCGTTACCCAGTTTTCCGCTCCATCATTATGCTCTGCACTATAGATTTGTAAATTCTTTTTTTTTCGTATTTCCTGTAATATGCCTGTCCCAGAGCGTTGAATTTAGTTGTCTTATGCATATTCGGGTTTGTCCAAGCCTGTTCTGTAATTCTTCTTCTGCGGTTGCATTTTTTGAAATAATGAATCCAAGTATTTAAATTTAGTCCCTTTTATTTCTAAATTACCTTCAATTTCTAAATTTTTATTTCTTCCGTTGTTGCTAGGTATTCTGTTTTGTTAAAGTTAACTTCCATTCATGCCTTAGTATATTCTTCCTTCAACTTGCGTACCATATAGCTCAAGTCTTCATCATCTTGTGCGATCACTATCTGGTCATCTGCAAAACTTAGCGTGTGAAGATGTTCATTGCTTATCGGTATTCCCATGCCTTCGCATTTCCTCTTCCAATTTTTTAATGTTTGTTCCAGGAATATCTTCAATAGTGTTGGTGATGTAGGGCAACCCTGTAGCAGTTCCTTAGATGTTTTGAAGCTCAAATTCCTTCCTGTTTTAATTGAAACTTGATTAAGTCTATATAAGTTCTTTACGGCGGTGATTAACTTATCTCGTATTCCTATCTCGTTCATTGCTTTCCATAGTTTCATTCCGGGAATCGAGTCGTAAGCCTTTTTCAGATCTATGAAGGCTAGATGGACACCCCCATTCTTCGCCTTTTTCTTTTCTAAAAGTTGTTGTATTGTGTAAATGAGATCTATGCATGATTTTCCGGAGGTAAAACCGGTTTGGTCTTCTCCAATTTTGCCTTCTATCTCTTCTTCTAACTTGTTTCGGATGAATCGTTCGTATAGTCTTCCCATAGTTGCTATAACGCCTCTGAAGATTTCGCACTTCCTTCTTTGTTGTCTTGTTTGTAAAATAATGTTGTTTTATATCAAATGTCATATCACGCAAATGCCAAGGTGTAGTTTGTTGGTGTTTTAATTTTTTATATTTTACGTCTTTAGTTTGTAAAATTTTCAATATAGTGTAAAAAAATTATATAGGTATATGATGCTCTCTGAAATGTTTGGGAAATTTACATTAATTTGTAATATGTTTAGTTGTTTTTTTTATATAATTGGCAGTTCTGTGTATTTCTATAAAATAATAATAATTTTTAGTAACGAATATACCATAACACAAAATAAGGCTATTAAAATATTGCCTGTATTAATAATACTACTATCATAGTTAAATTTAAATTAAAATAATTCTGCTAATTGCATATTTTAACGTAATTTTAATATGTATGGAGTAATTAGGGATTATAATAAAATTTAACGCAGTTCAATAAATTTAAAATGTGCGACGAATCGTCGTTTCGAAACGGCCTAACTTTTTTCGGGTTATTCTGTGTAGGCTTTATGATTTGGCAAGGATAGGGAAGAGAAAAATAATGTATATTTAATGAGCCAATCAAATACTCATTCGCATACAAAAATTGTCAATTTCGTCATCACAGAAGAACAGTTGCAAAAATTTTAAAGGGCTCAGATTTATGCCATAACTCATATCTATCTAAGCGTTTTGAAATATGGTTTTTGAGAAAACTGATTTAATTTCACATCTTTCCTCGAGGTTTGGTGACGTTGTCGCGGTATTATTACCGATACAAAAAGAAGAAATGACTTATTACGCCTTGGAAGTTCTTAAAGCAATTATGAAGATTTGGTTATAATTAATTTTGCAGATATTGCTAGATATTCTGTTCAACAAAATTCCGCTATCGTATAAAAATACGTTGATTAACTGTAATTTTAAATTTTAAAGGTTCTTTAAAGGACCACTTAAATATTTAAGCTGCTCTATAAATTTGCTACGTGTAAAATTGTTGGATAAGGTGAATGAAAATATCGAAAAAAAAGTAGTTGGGTGTATGGAAATTAACGAAAAGCTTGTTGAGTGTAAATACAATTTTTTACACAAAATCAGTTCAAATAGACACAGAAGCAACAGTAGAATGAGGTCAGAAATTAAATTATTGCATCGACGGAAATAAGAAGTCTGTTTGCTTTTACGGGAAACTTCGGGAGCGTATTTTCTTAGCGCGGGTGATAAATTAAAATCAGTACAAAGCAGTAAAGTATAATTTTCTGGGTTATGTCTGAGGCCGCGTTCGGCTTCAGAAAATGCACCTATAAAACGTCGCAGAAAGTTTATATACTTTTACGAATTCAAAACAGTAGCTTTGTGCCATCGCAAATCAGAAAAACTTGGTGAGAATGATTAAATTTACCCGAAATTCTTTTTAATTTAACCCTTTACGTGGATATTATAATTATATATAAAAGCTGCTATTATACAACAGGTGGTTGTAGTAATTAATAATAAAGGGTTTTTTGTTAGCTACAAACAATGATTTCTCGGGGGAAACAGCAAGTGGGAGGTTAAAGAGAAATGTAGTGGCACAATGTAAATTTGTGCTTCTAATCGATTGCTCATATATTTTCCTTTCAGTGTATTTCTACTTTTAGTCACGAACCGCAACTTCCTCGGAATTTAATCCGCCCTTGAAAATAATTCAAAACCAGTTGAGTTTGTTTTACTATTTGAGTGAATCTTCAAACTTTAAAATTATTATATTTTGTAAAAGATAGGGTTAAATTCAGACAGTGTTCTGATAGAGATGCGCACGATTTTAAACACGATCCGATGATTATTTCCGAAGCTAATTTGCCCTCAAAAATAGACCTAATCAATACTTTCTATATTAGAATTCGCGGGCTGCGAAATACGACGGCGATGACACAATTAGAACCTGTAAATTTTTCCTGTACGCGAATTGAACGTCGGTGCCGTTTACTCAGTTTCATACTACAACAAAGTTATCTATAGCTGAAAAATCCTTCCTGTAGCAGGAAATGAAGTGATGCTAATGGCTTACGGAAAACATTTAAACCAATGTTCGAGATCAACCAATAAAATACCGTTTAATGGTGTTATGTTTATCTTGTTCTAGTTTTCAAAAATAATATGTTTGAAAAATAATAGTAGGGCAGATGCTCTTCATGTCCAGAATAAAATTTTCGTAACAATGTTCAATTATATATAAAATTGCAGCAGAAAAGGAAGCAGATGATCCATAATTTGTCCGTAGTATTTAATAAAAGAATAACTAAATTCCTGTCCATATGTTACATTAAGCAAACACGTAGATTTTATGAAAGTCAAACAAATTTGATAACGCATGTTTGACAAATACGTGATAGTAGAAGTAGTAACGAGATTGTCAATGTAAGCTGTAATTTGAAATGAAACACAATTTGTATGGTAAATATTGGAACAAAAATTTGAGATTAAAAACGTTCCTCATGAAACACAAGGAGAGAAGAAATAGCGGTACAGGAAACATAAAAAGAAAAGCCAAAAATTTAAAATTATCAAGCTAGATGTGACGCTTTTTATGAAGTGTATACGAAGCCACCTCCTCCCCAACGAACCTTTGCTTTATGCAATAGCCTGAATTGTTAATATATTAATAATAATAAAAGGCAATTTCAACAGGTATTTATTTTTATTTTAGCTTTATACGTATTTCGACATACAATATGTCATTATCAAAAGCATTTAATGAAGTAAACATTTGTAGTTGCTTGGGTAACAGCACACTGGATCTTGGTTTTGGGCTTGCTCAGGTCTTCTATTCCAAAACTTCCAATAGCGGGGAATTTATGAGCTCAATTTGCTCATTCATTAAAGGTGTGTTTGTTAAAGTGTGTTTGTGAATTTGAAAGGCCTCGAGTATATCCAATTTACGTTTATCATCACAGAAGTGTAAAAATGTTATTATATTATGTGATGTCAATGCATGATTGTGTTCTAATAAGTGTTTAGCATAGTTAGATTTTTCTGGGTGTTTATATTTGTATGAGCGTATGTGTTCTTTGTATCTGGTGTCAAAATTTCTAATTGTTTGACCTATGTATACATAATTACAATGTGAACAGTTTAATTTGTAAATACCTGATTTTAAAAAATCCTTAGTTCTGTCTTTAGCGTTGAATAAGGTGTTGAAAGTGTTTTTTGTTGTTTTATAACTTACTTTAAATGTACTTGATTTGATTATAATTTTAGCAATTTTCTCCGATATATCACCGAAATAAGGAATTGAAATATATTTACCATTTTCAGAGTGGTCTTTAGAATATATTTTTTGAATTGCTAATTTATAATCTTTCTTTTTGAATAGTGTGTCTATCAGTTTTGTGTGGTACCCATTACTGTGTGCAATTTGTTTAATAATCGATATCTCTTTGGTGTAATCAGTGTTACTTAAGGGAACTGTTAAAGCTCTATGTATCAGTGACCTATAGGCTGCTAATTTATGTGTTTTATGGTGACATGAGTCCTGTGGTATTGTGATATCTGTTTGTGTAGGTTTTCTATAAATAGAGTATTCGAGTTTGTTTTCGGAATTAATTTTTATGTTTAAGTCTAAATAATTAATACATCTGTTTTGTTCTGTTTCTAATGTAAAGTTTATGTTTGAGTGTAGGGTATTGATAAACGTTAAGAAGTCACCAATAAACTCAAATGAACTATTAAAACATGCTAAAATATCATCAACGTAACGGAACCAAAATATAATATTCGAAGATTGATTTGATTCAAAAATTCGATCTTCTAAATTTTCCATAAATATATTAGCTAAAAGTGGAGAAATTGGACTTCCCATTGGTAAACCGTTTTTTTTTGAAGATAAATTTTATCATTAAAAATAAAATAATTTTGATTAATACAAAGTTCGAATAATTGAATCAACTCATTTCGTTTTGTTAATTCAACATTTTTGTTGATAAAAATATTATTTAACAAAGGAATACACTCTTGAGGAGGTATTTATGAAAACATATTGGTGACATCGAAACTAACTAGTTTGCAGTGTGGTGGTAAACTTAAACTGGACAACCTACTGATTAATTCGGAAGAATTTTTAACAGAATATTTTGGTGTGTATTCTAAACTAGTAACTATGTTAT
>JABXWE010011000.1:0-13174 GCA_014611495.1 Limonius californicus | reverse complement strand
ATACCAAATTTACAGATGAAAATAGCGAATCTCATTCAGGCTTGCGTGCCTTGCATACTGATGAACCGTAAAGAAGGGAAAAAGGAAGGATTTTTACATCCATTGCATAAAGAGCATATGCCCTTGAACACCTACCATGTTGATCACATAGGTCCTTTAGAATCAATATGCAAGAATTACAATCATATTTCAGTGGTCATTGATTCTTTCACTAAATTTGTTTGGCTTTATCCTACTAAGTCAACGACTACAAGAGAAGTGATCAGTAAGTTAGAGTCACAGAAAAGGATTTTTGGAAATCCTGTAATGATTATATCAGATAGAGGAACAGCGTTTACATCATGCGAATTTCAAGATTATTGTCAAGAAGAAGGTATCAAACACCATAGAGTGACCACAGGATTACCTAGAGCTAATGGTCAAGTTGAGCGCATTAACCGGATAATTATACCTGTGTTAAGCAAGCTATCCTTAGAAGATCCCACGAAATGGTATAAGTACGTCGATACCGTGCAACAGATTATAAATTCATCTTATCAGCGTAGTATTGCTACAACTCCATTTTTATTACTGTTTGGAACGAAGATGCACATGAAAACAGACATAAATGTAAAGAGTCTGTTGGAAGAAGAACTGATCAAAGATTTTGAAAACGATAGAGAAGAGCTACGAGATGAAGCGAAAAAACAGATCAGAAAGATGCAGGCAGAATACAAAAAGAGTTACAATATGAGAAGACGCACCCCTACGCGTTATCAAGTAAACGATCTTGTTGCTATAAAACGAACGCAATTCGGTGGTGGACAAAAACTAAAACCTAAGTATATCGGACTGTACCGCGTAATAAAAGTGAAACCGCGAGATACCTACGACGTGCAGAAAGAAAGTGCGTGTGACGCACCTTTAAAGACTTCTACAACAACCGAGTACATGAAGCCGTGGATCAGCAAGCAATCATCGGGGTCCGATGATTAGGCAGGAATGGCCGAGTGTAGGATAGGGATTTGAGTTGGCCTAAGTTGGCACTAGAACAAGTAACCAGGATAGGAAGTGTGAGGTTAAAGAAGACAGACGTATCGTGGAGCGCGTAAATGAGTTGGAATTGTTAGAAGTGTAGTTGATTTAGTTTTACAAGGTGAAACATTGTGTAAATAAAGATTGTAGTCAATTAGTGTTGTTGCTTAACTTTGCAAGCTGTTAAAATCCCACAGTAATTTTCGGAATTTATTGTTGGGATGTCAAAAATGTATTCAAATTACATCAGCACGTTCGTGCTGACGGACTACTTGTGGATTTGCGGTACCACAAAAGATTATGTTGTGTCGGTTCACATAATCACTAGTATGAAAAGATTTACAATGCCCGCTTGGATGTTTACTATTTCTGCTAAAATTTGAAAGCATTCCACACCAACATGCTTTCGATTTTCTGTCAAAGTTTGGTTTGGACGTCATTGATATAGTACTGGCGCATTCCAAGGTCCTGCGTTAAAATTCTCCACACAGTTTTTTTTGTGAAATCCCTCTTTCTGAACTACATCGTTTGGTAGATTTCCCTAGACTATTCATTGATGCTCATTTCACTTTTGCCAATTCTGGGACGCCCAGCATTACCTTAGTAGTTGTCCGCAACTGAGCCAGCTGAACAAACTTATAAACCGTTGTTGGGTCTCGTTGATATAGTTCTTCAAACTTTCTACGGGCTATAGTTGGAAAACTAAACGACTCCAACAAGCTTGCCAGCACTCTTCTTTCTTCTGGTGTTCACTTGTCACCTGTTACGTATACCTATACGAAAAACGGTTATTTTTTATTTAAGTGTTGACATAATTTTGACATACTCAGTATAATATTTTTAATGCGTATGTAGGGAAACCGATCACCTAATTTCATGACGTTAATCTAGCTGCAAAGTGAAGTCAAAAGGTTCCAAACGACTTTCGGTTTAGATCCATAATTTCTTCATAAAATCCTGTTAAAACTGGTGTTGGTGTGTAATCTGTAAGTTTTATAATCTAGTAACTGAGCGTAATTTGATTAAAAGTAAATGGGAAAAGGCAGCATTTAGTAAAATTCAAACCTAAAACCAATAAAAATTACTGGCAATTAATTTAGAAAAATATTAATTGTTTGAAACATAACAACAGTAAATTATTCCATATCTTGTATTAATGCAATTTGATGTGAAATATTGCATTATGCTCTCACTAAAGATGTTTTTGTATAAGCATTCTAGATTTCCAAAAAAGGACGGCAGTAAAATTGAAATTTCAGCAGTTCAAAAACTCTGATTGTAGATTATACCCTTCATGTTATCGGCTTCCCCAACACCCTGTATTAATGCATACATCAGTAGGTAAATACAGATAGTGTAATTTTTACAGCATAATTTGTGTGTGTGTCCACTATTTTTACAATATATCTGCAGTGCATTCAAATAACAATTCTTGGGTATTTATAGTAGTTAGGCAGTATAAAAATATACAATAATTATTTTGCAGGCTATTTATTCTGTTTAGTGGATTTATGTAGTATAGTGATTGGGGGTCAAAATAGCGCTTCAAAAATAGTGCTTCAAAAAATAGTGCATCCAAAATAGTACCGTCGAAAATAGTGCCATCCAAAATAGCGCCGGGTAAAAATGCTGCCAGCGAAAATAGCGCGTACCAAGGAACAGTCCAAAGAATGCTGTTCACTTAGTTTCAAAGAAATTTTGCTTAAAAAACAAATATACTCAGTGACATGGAAGAAGGGTTAGGAATTTTTTGACCAAACTTCGTAGAAATGTTTAAATACTAAAAGGTAGCAATTGATTAAAATTTTAAAGAAAAAGTACAAAATATGTATATATAATTTTTATTAATAATGGGTTGGTCCCCCCCTATTGGCTACACACTCCCCCACTCTTCGTGGCATCGTAGCAGATGGTCGATTTCTTCTTGAGGTATTGTGTCCCAAGCAACCTGTAATTCGTGCTGTAGAGCTTGCAGTGTATGCGGAGGATGCAGGGAGTTCCTCAGTCTTCTCCCCTTAATGTCCCAAACATGCTCGATGGGCGAAAGATCGCGAGATCGGGGTGGTCATGGCAAGAGATTGACATTATTCTCTGCAAATCGGTCATTAGAACGTCTTGCAATATGGGAACGGGCATTATCCTGCTGGAAAAGTAGGTCTTCCAACTACTGAAGAAGTGGAAGAATATGGGGTTCTACCACCTTATCCACATATCGCTGGGGGTTTGTATTGATCGGCAATTGATCTGGTACTGGAGAATCGGTCTCTTGTTGCCATAAGTGGAATATGGCGGCCCTGCACCTCATTTGTCTTCTTCGCCCCCCCCGGTTCCTCTTCTGCGACGTTCCTGACCCTCCCTAGTCCATGCCTGATAGCAGCGCATGATGGTGGATTGATTCCGGTTAAGGCGATATGCAATTTCTCTGAACGAAAAACCACCTTCGCGCAAACCAACAATATGACCTCTATCGAATTCGCTTAATTGGCTGTAATTTCCACGTTGGCGCACTCTAGGCATGATCACATCCTCAAAACAAAATCAACAGCGAAAACAATAAAGAACTGAACCAAATCTACCTGATAAAATTGTTAGAAAAAACTGAAAGAACAGTGAGATAAGCCATTATCGCTTGATCCATATGAATTAAATTTTAATCAATTGCTACCTTTTAGTAGTTAAACGATTCTGCCAAGTTCAAAAAATTCCTACCCCTTCTTGGTGTTGCGATTTCCATGTCACAGAGTATATATATTAAATAAAACTTCTTGAACAGCTTCCAACAGATTCCAACAGTTATATCTTTATTGTTTTTTGAGTACCAACATAAAAATGTAAACACGAAGCTGGTATTGTAATACAGTAGACTCTCCCTGGTTATTGTAATTTCCAGCAATAACAACTACCAATAATTTTTGTTTCGAAATGGGCTTGTACCAACGAAAAGCCGCTACAACACTATTATGTAATAATGTCCATTCCAAGTGGAATGTTGTTACAAATATACACTGTGACTTAAATTCCGATTCCTTATTCGCTTAGTTATTATGCTACTAGTAACTCTGGCATGATGGCTGGTAAATGTTTGTTGTTTTTCGTAATTTTATATAAATAGTTTACTTAATCCTCCCTTAAAAATGACTTGATAAATAAAATAAGCAATTGGCACATTAAATGTGGCTTAACATTTCAGACAGTTTTGTCATCAGTGCAACGACAAACGCAAGTGAATAATACAGATTTGCTTTCATACGTAAATGTTTGAATGTGTCACAGAGTATGCTCTATAAACTTCGTAACAAATTTTGTGTGCAACTGTCAAAAAAACGTCACTTTTTTTTCTTGATTTTGAGTCGTGAAATAGCATATTTGTTTATAGTAAAATAAAGTCTTGACAACGTAAATAAAGTCTTGACAACGTAAAAAAAAGACTTTTTTTACCGGCCGACAAAGACTTTTTTTTACGGGTCATGATCTTGAATGAAATTAGCTTTTATTAGATAATTCGAACGTTATTTATCTTTAATTTTGGTAATTTTTCACAGTTGCACACAAAATTTTGTATGCCACATGGCCGTGAACTATCTTTTTTTTATTCGAATGATTATTTGGCTCGGCTGCGCCTCGCCAAATAATATTCATTCTCATAAAAAAAAGTCCTAGTTCACGGCCTTGTTCCATAAATAACTATTAATGATATTTACAGTATTTTTCTTCTTATTAAAATACGGACCTTATTTAAAAAATACTCCTCGTATATTATAGTCAAAATTGAGATCCTTGAGACAGCAAACTTTGTTGCGTAACGAGTGGTCAACCACTGACCGGAATACATGTATAAATAGGCCGAAATTATCTCGCATACCTTGGAAATACTTCGCAGTAACTGGTATTTGCTTAAAATACTCGACATTACTTAGCATTACTCTAAATGACTTCACATTGCTCGAAATTACTACGAATTACATTTCATTAGGGGGCATTATTTCGTATTTTATTCATGGTAGAAAATGTACGGCGTGTATGATAATATTATATTCCTTGTTAATTAAGAGCAGTTAGAGAAAATATTAAGTCTATAAATGTTTTGTGCAAGTAAATATTTTGTCAGTGCAAGATTTTAAATCAAAAGACCGCATTAGTAGTTTCAATTTTAGAAGCCGTTAAAGATTATTGAAAGTGCAGTAATAGAACATTTTGTGCCTCACTGTGAGGCATAAAATACCAGCGCAAATTGAGACAGCCTCCCTGAAAAATTGCAAACACTTATCTCTTATTTAAATTCTCGCACCATAATGCTTTAAATTTTGCGAATTACACATTTTTATTGTGGACAATTTCTCTGTAAAATTGAGAGAGGCTGCAATTTTCGGTTCATTTCGTATTTTTTTAAATATAAAATTCGACAAATTCTGTTTAGTTCTTACGTTTATCAATATTTTAAAGCTTCCGTCGGTAGTTGCTGCCGTCAGTATATTTTCGGTGACTAGTGCAAATAAACGTTATACAGAGTGGCTTACCGAAAACGAAACAGGCATGATGTGTGACACTAATCCTCAATTTTTCGAAAAACGCCCGAACGGGTCAAATTAATTTGCCAGGGGAACATGTAATATGGCTATTTCCATATACCTACATTTAACCCCAAAATTAGAGTGACTTTCGCAATAAAAATGTTAAATGGCAAGGCGTATCAAAAGAAGCGCCAAATTGTGCAACCAGCAACACGCAGATAAAATAAAAATAAATCCGATAAGAAATAAAGCAGTGGAAGTCGCGGTTCTGGACCACGTTGTTGTCGATCCTACGTTGAGTACAAGGCAAATGGCTATTGTATCGGGTATTAATCGAACCTGACTTTTTGGTGATCGTCTGGTTGTATTTTTTTTAACTGGTAATTTGACCGGACAAACGTACTTGGAATAGTTACAAGACAACATTAATTCAATGTTAACTGATATTATAGAGAATGATGATCATTACCTCGAACAGCATTCGATATTTCAACAGAACGAAGCTCATCCGCCTTATGCATTGGTTATTCGATAGTATTTGTATGTAAGATATCCGGTCAAAGGGTTGGAAGAAGAGGCGCTATTGAATGGTCCGCAAGGTCGCCGGATTTATGCGCTGGATTTCTTTTTGTGGAATCATTTAACGAGTTACATTTACGCAACCCAAACCGATTCTTTACAAGATTTACGGCAACGTACAATCAACGAATGCGGTCTAGTCACTTCACAAATGCTTCAGAATGTGCAATGGCATTTTGAACATAACTTTTATTACCGCCTGGGCGGTGGTGGTGCTCATTTCGAACATTTATTTATTACCCTGCAACTTTGGACTGCACTTCCGCGGGAACTAATGCTCGGAATCCCAAAACGAAACACTAATATAAAGTAAATTGATCGAGCTTTCAAGTGGTACGTTTTTTGATACCCCTCGCAAACATTTTTAGGGTGAAAGTCACCCCGTTGAAGAACGGAAATAGCCGTATTACATTTCCCCTTGGCAAATTAATTTGACCCGTTTGGCAATTTTCGAAGAATTGAGGTTTAGTGTCACAAAACACGCCTGTTTCGTTTTCGATGGGCCACCCTGTATAGCGTTCCGCTCAGTTTTCATTCACGCAAATAATAGTAATTCCTAAATATAACAAAAGTTAGTTTTAATCCAACAGACAACTGAAGAAAGAAGACAATATTAAGACGGAAATTCGGTAACAGAAAACAGAAAATAATAAAACTGTAAAGCAATGTTGCAGTTGCAATTTACAGCCTACTAACACCAAGCAAGGTGGCTCAGCGGTAGAGCATTTGCCGTCCATTCAGGAGGTCTAGGGTTCGAACACCCGGTCCGTCTGTCCTGACTCAGGTTTTTCGTGGTTTTGCTGGGCCATTTAGGTAAATGCCGGGACAGTATCATCCACGAATATTCATTATTCATATTTCTTGGTCTTTTCTATCCTTACATTCCCATTACTGGCTGAAGAGCGGCTTAGGGTTCCGGTGCAGACCACGACTGACCCTTATCGCGGCCCGCTCCCTTGTGGGGAATGAACCCACGTTGACTTTCCTTTCCTTTAGCCTACTGGCTGGTTTGTCGCAGCTTTCCATATATTTCTATTTAAATATTTCCTCTTTATATCTGTGTAGAGCATCCTGTGTCATTCATAATTTGCTTATTTGGTGTATGTATTCGAGTCTGGGTCTTCCCCTCGCATTTTTTCCTTCTAGTTTTCCTCCGATCAAAGCCCCTCTCTCCTTAAAATATGGCCTATTAAGCAATCTCTATTTCTGTATATATGTTTCCATATTTGCGTTTCTTCTTCTTCGGCTCTCTTTAGGGCGCCCTCGTTGCTTATTTGATCCATTCAGCTTATGTTTTTATTGTATGGCACTACTGTTCAAAGGCTTATATTTCTTATTTGCTGTATCCACGGCCAGATTTCATTTCAAACAGTCAGTAAAGTTTGTCCTACGATCTAAACAGTTTCAAAAACCAGCCTAACTCATAACCACTTCCTCCGATGAAGAGAAGTTAAGCAAACCTTGAATTTTCGAATCCAATTTAAAATATTCCGATTTTACTACGACATTTTGATTTCAATCTCTAAATTTCCGCCCGTGCGGTTTACTCTATATTTTATGGTTATTGACTATCAGAACTGACTAACTCCCAGTGTTTTTTTATGTAATATAAACAAGTGAAACTTGGTGTAGATAACATAATTATTAATAAAATTACCAAATTTTACCTATTTCAATTTCCGCAGAAATAGCCATAACTTGTGTGTTTTAAATGCAACTTCCTGTATATGTTAGTATATTTTGAACTGTACTCAAATTCGGATTACAGTTATATACTACATTCGTTTCTAAATGATATCGTTTTTGTACCTGTCGTAGAACGTATAAACAGCAGTCGCCCCTAGAAGGTATCCTATATGTCACATTCATAGCTGCTTTACTCAGCTGAATAAACCCACCTCATTATTCTACTACCATAACAGGTACTTAGGGAATTACACGGGTTTCTACGCACCAGATTTGTACACCCACGATCTAACACGAAAATAGTTCTACATTATGTGTTTGCAGTTTTAGAAATTAGAAGCACGATTAATTACACACATTACATTATGTAAAATTATACAGATAAAATTAAAATCAAACATCATGTATTAAAAAAAGATGCCACATATTTACACTATTTTTAGAAATAGTTTCTTTAGAGGAAGAATACAGAATTTGTTGTTCACCAAAAAAAAAGGATGACGCATTGTTACAATTATTAACAGAATTATTCATTCTTTTTTTTCGAGTACTTTATCTCTTACGATACGTAGCGATTTTCTCTCCAATGCCTGCGCATTTCAAGGTACCTCAAACACAGAGGATCTACAGCTTAACGTGGGCTCCTAACCATGGGAAGTGTAAACACTTCTACTCCAGAAAAGATATGCATTTGCCTTGCGAGGGAGAACGGCCGTTAAAGATCCGATGTTCCAGTGCTGGAAATTGAAACCCAGACCTTCAGAGTACGAGGTGTGTAAATTAAGTAATTACACGGATTTTTTTTCAATTTTTTTGTTCGAATAAAATTACAATTCATCACTGTCTCCTTCAAAGTAACTGCCTTGGAAAGCTACACAGCGCCGGAGACGGTTCTTCCACTCCTCATAGCAATGCTGGAACTCAGATACTGGAATAGCCTTCAGCTGGCCTGTTGCAGCGGTTTGAATGTTTTCCAGTGTCTCAAAATGACGTCCATTGAGGTGATTTTTCAGAGGAAAAAGTCACAAAGTCTCAAGTCGGGCGAATAAGGAGGCTGAGGAGCCACAGAAATGTTCTTACTGGTCAACAAATCGTTCATTGAAATTGCTGTGTGACAAGGCGCATTGTAGTGATGCAACACCCAGTTGTTCTTGATGTTTGGTCTCACACGCATGACCCTTTTTCGAAGTCTTTCAAGAACCTCTCTGTAAAAGTGTTGATTAACCATTTGGCCTTGAGGCACAAAGTTTTTTTGAACGGTTCCCTGGCTATCTAAAAAGCATATCAGCATGCATTTGATCTTCGACTTGCTCATTCTGGCTTTTTTTGGCCTTGGAGAGGTTGAAGTGTACCATTCCATGTTCTGACGTTTAGTTTCCGGGTCATAATCAAACACCCAAGAGTCGTCACCAGTAATTACACGTTCTAGACAATGGGTATCATTTTTAATCGATTCCCAAAAATCAAGGCGCCTTTCCCTCCTTTGCTCCTTTAGGTCCTGTGAAAGTTTTTTTGGAACCATTTTTGCGCAGATTTTTCTCATCCCCAATTCATTGGTCAAAATCTGATGAATGGTACTGTGAGTCAAATTCAACCATTCCCCGATCATTCTGACCGTCAACCGGCGATCTGAACGCACAAGATCCCGGACTCTGTCGACATTTTCATCGGTTCTTGAAAATGAAGGCCTGCCGCTGCGAGGTTCATCTTCAATCGACTCTCTTCCTTCTGAGAATGTCTTAAACCACCGAAAAACCTGGGCCCTTGACAAAACACTGTCTCCGTAGGCTTACCGAAGTTTCGCAAAAGTTTCCGTTGCACTGTGCCCAAATGTGACGCAAAACCTGATAGCACACCGTTGTCCGGAATTGATGTCACTCATTTTCAGAACGCACTAGAAAAAACTGTATCACGAAAAAAATCGCTATGGACAACCAAATGACTCTAGCGACTTCAAATTCGTACCGAAGGCATATCACATGTTCACCTGCCGCTCCTCCACTCCCGCGTCCCAATGTTGCCAGATCGAACGCTAAGCTACCAGTTTCATTGCTTAATTTACAAACCTCGCAGAAGTCTAACCTGCTGACCTCTATCCCACGACCGCCTCTTTCAGTTATTTATTACACGGTTTAAATTGTGGTTACACAGTATATTTTTGGCACTCGGTTGAATTTTTTAAATTCTAGACTGTACTCCGCGCGGTACACTAGCCACATCGTAGCTTTGTTTATAGTATTTTTTAAATGTGATGCGCAGGTGTAGTATTTTTGTTACTTCGTCTTCTGAATGACACAATTTAGTTTCTACAAATCTTAAAATGTTTCACATATGTAATGTATGTGCTTACAGATAATTTAAAAATGACCAGAACCCTTCGCCTGCACAAAAACAGAAACAAGGGGATATCTT
Source organism: Limonius californicus (assembly GCA_014611495.1). Classification (NCBI taxonomy): domain Eukaryota; kingdom Metazoa; phylum Arthropoda; class Insecta; order Coleoptera; family Elateridae; genus Limonius; species Limonius californicus. The sequence goes on along the minus strand of JABXWE010011000.1, from coordinate 2,972 downwards.
CTGTAATTAAGTTAACACCAGTACGCGCGCACGCACACATACACACATTCACGCGCCAAGACACATATGTTCATTAGAAGTTCAAAATGAATATTTTCTCTTCAATCTTTGGCAATTTAATTCCCGAACCGGTACAGTAAACAGAAACAGGATTTAAGTTACACGAAAAATATTGAATATTTATATAAAATAATCTCCTTATTGCAGCGTTCTGAAAACAGTCGCCAAATGCGTCCGAAGAAACTGCTTATATTTCGGCGGTCACATTTTTCTTAATATATATTTTTTATATTTTCGATTACTCCGGATCGGAACACTGGGACCACAGACAGTACGTTTAAATTAAGTTTTCATTAATACATAACTATTAAAATAATTTGAGCATACCTTATTAGTTACTATAGTAACGTGTTAATAATAAAATGTTAAAATATTAGGTGTTGGGTTCACTGCTAGGCACTGTCACTTAAAAGCACATCCTGTGGAAACCTGGGTTTTAATCGAAGGTTGACGGATAGCTATCCAAGCATGTATTGGTTGGTGGTCGAGCAATTCCCTAAAATGTCGATGAACTTCTTGGCGGTGGCTGTTATAAAATCCTCGATGGACCTCACGTTCAACTCGCGACGAATCTGACTGTTACGGATAAACCAAGATGCATTTGTTGCTAGTCTAAAGACTTGGTACTGTAAAACTTGTAATTTTCGTACGTGAGTTTACGTCGTGGTGCCCCACACTATAGATACTACCATACACGGGGGCTGAAAGCAAGACTGATGTGTAGAGATTCTTAGCATATTCTATTTTTAATGGTGAATTTCTGTTATGAATTGGGTAGAGAAGTCGCAGTTTGTTATCACAGTTATTTATTTTGCAAATTGTGTGAATTCCCCATGCCAGTCTTTGATCCAAATATCTTACTAGATATTTCAAAGCACCATTTTTGCATTCCATGATGTCGGGCTTCCATCGATGAAGATGTGGCGTGAATTATTGTACCTTTTGAGGGTACATATTTTACTCGTGGGGTTTAACGTGATATTTCAGCAATTGAACCACGTGTGTTTCTAATTTGTGGTCCTTTGGAGCATTGAGGTGGTCGCGACTTTACGATATGATTGCCTTATCTTCAGACAACACAGCCAGCTAACAATCGGGAGTATGGTGCATAAATAGGTATATTAAATAACTGGTGGCCGAGTACAGTTACCTGGGGAACTCCTGCTTGGATGGTATATATCTTCTACATTCTGAAATCGTTTCCCTGCGAGAACAATTTTCGCTGCAGGAAAGAGATGAGAGTCTACTACTGCCAAGTCAGGTAAATAAAGAGGCTGATTCATCTTAACAATGCCGTGCCTCATGATTTCACAATCAGTGTAGAATGGGCAGATGCATTATCACGCCACGAAAACCAACTACCATTTTTAAAAATTGTGGTCGCGTTCTTGAAATGCCCTGCAATATTTTCTTCATTATTTCAACCTAAATCGCACTATTTAGTGTTCGTTCTTTAGGCACAAATTCTTTACGGATGGCCTGCTTAACGAAGAAGGTATAATTCTGGATTTTTTCAAACGAAACTGTTTGGGTCTTGGTGACGGTTTTTCAATCCACTGTATGCTCCGGCGTTTCGTCATAGGATCGTAATTAAACACCAATAACCCATCACCATCACCAGTGACACTGCAGTAAAGATAATTTGCGTATTTCTAATGTATGCCGCGACTTACGAAAAACCATTAATAATTGATCCAGAAGTGTAAAGCAAATCACACATGCTTTTAAAAGTATACCACAACCGAAACAAATAGTAGGTCATGAAATGAAACTAAATGCCGTGTGTCCGCCAAATTCTTTTACCCATACATTATAATTTTCATATGAATACGTCAAGATGTTAACGTTTTTAACGGCATCCTGCTGGTCACAAGCCAAGATAAAGGAGGACGTTTAAGCGTGGAGCTAACAATCCCACCCTACAAAACAATAAAAATTAAGAAACCTCCGATGGCAGGATGGATTCAGCGAGTAAAACTGGACATGTATCTTGGAACCTGGAATATAAGAAGCCAATACCAATTAACAGCTCAAAAAAAACTACTAAACATAGTTAACAAATATAAACTAGATCGAATAGCTCTACAATCTAGAAGATATGAGGTAGCCAGGAATAGGAATACTAAATAATAAAGTAAGCTGTGTATTACTGTGGAGACACAAACAACAGGCAAGGTTTATAGTGGGAAGTCGAATTAAAGGCAAGGTCATCCCTTTCAAACTGATTAATAGAATAACATACGGATCCGAATACGCTTTAATAACTTGTCATCTTTTTGCATGTTCTAGTAGAAGCGAAGAAGGCTCATAACAAAGATTACTTCTTTCTAACCCTAGAATACCAAAACGGAGAAAGAAGATGAATACGCCCAACAAATGGAAAAGTATAACCCATGTGCCCTGGTATACCCTACAGTGGTAAAATGAAATGCGTAAGAAAGCAATCAACGAGAAAAACAAAGAAAGAAAACAATTGTTACGAAGATCTACAAGAAATAAGGGGGCAAGAATGTATAAAACTGAGAGAGAAAAAACGGTGTACAGAGTTGCTGTGTTGACTTTTACGTATCGAGTAAAGACACTGTTTTACTTGGAACATAACTTTAATACATTTTTAACACTGGTACATGAATACATGTAATTCACACAATATGACATTTTTGCTTACTCATGCTATATGTGTATTTCTTATACTAGTGACCTAACATATACAGCATTTCTCTCTTTTTAGATTTCTTATCTATCACAACTACATTAAAGGTTTAATCGCTGTGGTGGCTTAACTATCCTGGAACTCCGACGACTAACTAACGGGGTTGGGATAGCTGGGTTTGGAATAGGGTTGGACTTGGGCGTTTCATTGTTGGATTGTTGGTTCTCTTTAGACAATTCCATATCGGGATTTTCTATTA
>JABXWE010010999.1:0-34008 GCA_014611495.1 Limonius californicus | reverse complement strand
AGGGAGCGCTTCACGCTTCTGAGGCTTCTCCTCCCCTACAAACGTCCCGACGTGGTTGCTGCCCGTCGTGTTAGCGTACCGCGGCTATACACCGGTCTGCTGTGATGGGGTGGGCATCGTTCCGCAGCAGAGGGGTTTATTTACATCGATATCTTCGGGTTGGGTTTGTTTGTTGTTTTTAGTGTATTTCACTTAGTTTTAGATTTTTTTGTTGATACCCTCTCGTTTTCGCCTGCTCTTTTTCGTTTTGGTTTTGTTCCTCGATTTTCTCTTTCTTAAGAGAATTTCAGGGAAATTCTCTTCAAGTAAGGGGGGTGTTATGTGATTTTTAAATTTGCCGCACACTTTGGCAGTTCCGTGATTTCTATGCCGCTTCGTTGAAATTAATATCGCTGTTCTAATTAAATTCTTATTTTGGTTACTATTTTCGGTATTTTGTTTTGTCTTCCGTAGCTCAAATTGTGTCGGTAGTCCCTTTGTGTGAAATCGCAAGCTTTGTTTTCATCCGCTAAACCCTGAACGCTTCTGGGAATTCCGAGCGTCAAAAAACAAAATTCCTTCTCGAACTTCTTGCATATGATTTCGCCAGGTTGTGCAATCTTTTGAGGGGAGAAGTAGGGTCTCCATTGCATTTTGGGTTAGTCCATAATTAGATCTCGAGGACTCCGGTTGTCCGTAAGCTCCATCATCGGCAATCGTAATTACGTCAAGTGCTGCAGGGGCGGCTCTCGTTTTTTTTTGTGAGGGGTATCATTAATGTGTGTTCCGTTTCGCTGTTGTACCAAGGGGTATCTAACAGACTGTCGGCTATTGCCGGATTAATGGGAACATCTTGATTCAACCCCAGGAAAAGGCAACTCTTCAGTGAGTTGTAAAATCGCCTTTTTGGCGGATCATCGTCAAAGCCCAACGCCCGTGGTTCTGCAGCCATTTCATGTTATCGAAGGTTCCTGGCTACGCCTGTCTCCATCGTTTATAAATTGATATCGCCATTAATTGTGCCGTCTCTTCGTCAAGGTTGTGCCTTTCTACAAAATTCAAGGTAAAAACTTCCAGTTTGGTGTTTTTTTTGTGAAGCAAAACTTTCCGTGTAACTTGCAAAATTCAAACGTGTTAACCTTTGTTTTGTTTTATTGATAAAAATAGTAACAGTGACCTGAAGCCACTGTTTATTTTGTATAAATAATATACAGACGTTCATTTTATGGTATTATTTCTGTAAACTTACGCAACTGGGCCAAGCAGTTATTGAAACAATTTAAATGTAGCATTGGCACCAGCGGCGTAGAGTTCTGTGCGAACGTTCGAAATTATTACTGTTTGTGTTTTACGTTATAAAGTCTCCTATCGTTGATATTTATCTTTGTATGTTCTGTGCCATTTTTTTTTGATAGTTCATTATATGTGTTAAAATTCCGCATGTCTTTTATTGCTGTGTTCTGAATATTTATGTAAGGATTTTGCAAGCTTTAAGATCTAGGTGAAGGCACAATTAAAGGTAGGTTCCATTCACGTGAGCTGCTGGTTTCTCGACCTTCCGCGAGGACCTACAAGACCAGCTGGAATTTGGAAGGTGGCGCCCACTTATTTTGACTCGCCCTGTACACAACTTGAAGCATTATTTTCTCTATAAGCGATTTTTAGCGAACCCCCCCTACTCCTCTGAGCAAGCCGCTGGCCTTTACCATCTTTTTTTGTTTGCGGGTCCAAGAAAAGCGCGTTTGGCCCGTAACAAATTTGGCGCCGTAACGTAAGTCTTTTTTGGCCCGTAACAGAGTATTCGGCAGCTATACCTGAAACTTTTCACATCACTTGCGCGAACTTTTCTATCACATATGTTTTAGAACTCTTCGATAGTTCTAACAGTAGATCTTGATTACTCCGTTATTGGAGTAGTTTTCTATTTCTTCTGTTCGTAACTTCGACTTATTAGATACTCCACTAGGAGATCCTACTTTAGCCTTGTATTTCTCAGACGTTAGCGTTTGTTCAGATTAGCTGCAACATTGCTGTAGCAGCTTTCTCATGAAATCTCAAAGATGTTCGATACTTCGGCCACAACAGTTGTCTTTGTTCACAAGGAACTGTAAACGTTGTTCTTCTTTTAGTGCTGACGTATTAAAGAGCTTCACTAAATATATCTACAATACGCTCATCATCTTTATTACTGTGATAATATCTAAACTTCTAAAAGCAAACTGGAATACACAGCTGACGTTTCACTCTAAGTGAAATAAGCGAGAAATGCTTTAATTCGTACAATATATTTATTAAATGCCATAAATATAGTGTAAGGGTTTCTTACTTTAACAATACTGGTAGTAGCTAAAGTTTTCATTTCGTGACGATGAATTACAGATTTTAAAGTAAATATTAACTTTAGACATAGAGGAAGCTAAAACAATAGGTTTACAACCGGCCCATTACTAATGACATTTGAAATTAATGTTTCATAGAAATTCATTGATGTTAGAGCAAGAAGCAAAACTCAAGCCAGACCTTTTTTGGCAGTATCTATTTCGCAAAACATTATTTACAAACTATTATAGCAGTATGATACAGGCTGCCATTACTTATTGATAAAGTTATAATTTTGAAGCCAAGGCAGCTAGGAGTTTTTGAAAAATTTTACTTCTCTGTCCAGATATTCAAAAAGGAAACAATTTAATTCAGTTTAACTTTAAGCAATACCCCTGTATCATTAGTTATTATAGTACGCGTAACATTACACTTTTGAAAATTAGAAACATGACTCTTTCTCGCAAATATGAATTTTTTAACTCTATTTACATTTGGATTAAAATTAAAACATAACACGGATAGAAACGTGAAAATACTAAAACCTTCTAAAAGTTTTCGAAAATTAAGGTAAAAATACTTTGGTGTATAAACATGTCTAATAATAAACAATTGTAAAAATGTGTTAACTGTTGGATGTATTACTTGCTTAAAATTCATATTAGATTATAAATAAATTATTATTTTTATTAATTGTTGGTTTGTTTTGTTTCGATTGGGCGAGATCTTGTTACGGTCCAAAGGAGCTTTTCTGTCGACCCACAACAGGAAAGTTGGAAGTGCCCTTGGCTTAACTTAGAGGAGTAGGGGTGGTTCACGAGAAACGCTTAAGCGAGGGCAATCGAACGTAGTTATATTACAGGGTAAGGCGAAATTAGTGGGTGCCACCTTCCGAATCACAGCTGATAGCAGGTTCTCGTGGAAGGCCGAGAAACCAGCAGTTTACGGGAATCGCACACACCTTTATTATGCCTCCTCTTGTATATAAAGCTTTCAAAGCTCATGCACAATACAATACACTCAAATAAAAGATATAGTGAATTTTAAGACATATATAATTCTGTTGCTTGAAATTGTTTAAGATATATAGTACAAGGAAATACAACCAAAATGGTAATAATTGTGGTTTAACACAAAGGTAGTTGGAACGTTCAAACAAAAGGCTCGCCGCCCCTGGCTTGCGATATTTACTTTAATGAACAGATCTACGCATCCAGCGACGTTTGAGTTCACAGAAATTAATTAAACCTTACGAGTAATAACTAATAGCAATTGGCGACGGAAGGTCGCTTTGCGTTGCTTAAAAAAGGTTCAGCACTTGCAACCTGTCAAATCTCAGAACAAGTTTTCACAATAACACAATAACAATTTTTACCTTAGTTTTCTTCAAATAGGGAGTAGAGAGAGGCCCAAGTTGGGGTGTTCTTAGGTCCTGAATAGGCAGACAAAAATCGCAGGCACGCCCCTGAAGGCTGGATCACGATGGTGAGAGCCCCAGGCAAGAAAACTATACGCTATCTTAATTTAGCAGAGGCGCCGCCATAAAACTCCGACTCAGAAGTTTGGGCTGACTAACTTTCTCCCTGCTGCAAAACTCTCACCAAACGTAATCCTTCTAGAACAACATCCTGCACGTGGAACTTCCGGGCCATCCTGCAGACAAAGAATTCTAAGAACTGTTTTCAGTCGGCTTATACAGACTAAACATGCTTGTCAAGTGCTCTCTTAAGTTTTGTAAGTGACCTCCCATAAATTAATCGTTGGGAATAATAAAATAGTAATCGACTTAAGAGCGGCAATTAAAATAGGACTTTAATTCATATGAAGCAGCAAAACTAAGCGAACGTTACAGTCTATGACGCGGCTTTCCAAGAATCTATTTACACTTAGGCACTTTGGAACATGGTATACCCTAACTATGAATATTCCCAATCTGAGGTAGTCCAACCCAGGAGTGATATTTAACGTGTCGCACATAGCAGCAGCACGGGACATACGGTTTTATTTCTTATCCGACGGAAGGATCACTTTGAATCGACCGCAACCAGAATCGAATGCGCGTTTCTTGGATGACAAGAAACTTAACCACTGAATTACCGAGACCGTCTGTCCTTTAGTAATAATATTATACATATTTGTATATTAATCAATTATAAGAAAGCCGCTTCTCCAAAAACTGTACGGAATAACGAAAACTTTCCACGGAGTAGCTTACATTTTCTTGGTATAATAATGCTTGAATAGCAATTTAGATTTGAGGGAACTCTTCTACGAAATTTGAATGTTACAAGTTTAATGCCTTTATACCTATAAGGGTACGATCCGCTTATAATACAGTTTAAAGTACAAAGGTACATTGAGATTTTATAGCAAATATAAACTGTTGAGGAACATACGAAAACGAATATGTTCCTTAAGTAACGATATTTATTTCGTTGCAAAAGAGCTGATTAGCAAACACACCTTAAATCAAGTTGCAAAAATGCCATAAAACATGATAATCAGCTAATTCCAAACAGAAATTCTCTGATGGAAATATGCGGACGTTGCTCTCCTCCCATCGGTATACATTTTAGTGAAATTGGAGAAGGATTATAGTTTCCAAATATTATGAAAGCCATCTACGATCAGTTACCGACTTGTATTACTTCAAAATCAGCACAGGTTATCAGCACAAAGCAGGAAACAAAACTCGTCTAAACCGTACGAGCATGTGATTGCTTTAGACGATAAATACTTAAATTACGTCTCAATTCCAGGCTCTTGAAAATTTAATTCTGAGTGCTCTTTGAACAGATAATCTCGTTTAAAGCTAAACAGCGTTTTTTCCCAGCACTTATCGAAATGATTCCGACATGTATAAAAGATTACGTGCATTTTGCGGGTGGAAGAAGGTAATTAAGTGTTGAAAAATGGGCGTCCATTTGTCGAATGCTGCATTCGTGCAACGGAGCTGCAGGGGCGAACTTTTACCGCCAGTTTAGCCCATTAGAGCCAGCAGAGTTGAAATCGAACGATCTCGGATGATTGCCTTGTAACATATAAACCCAACAATTGGCTCAATGTGTTAAATGTTCTGTGCACACCAATACTTTTATATATACAACAGTGCAGAATGCAAACTGAAATCGCTTTGGAATTACTTTGCATCGATTTCAGTTATATTATATAAAACCCACGAACTGGAGTTGCAATTTATATTTATTTCTTATGAATAAATAACTATTGGCGACTGGATGAGTACTAATTTTGGTTATATTTATTACTAAGTCCAATTTTACCACTTTCAGTCAGTATATCTATGAGACTTTTAGAAGATCGAATTTTTTAATCAAAACAGTTCAAGAACATTATCTTTCGGTTCCGTTATGTCGATGGCATTTGAAAATGTTTTGATAGTTCATTTGAGTTTATTGGTGATTTCGCTTATTAAATAAATTGCACACGAGATTGCGTGTTAATTAAACAGATTGATTATAAATTAGAAATTCAAAAAATGTACCCAATAGACCACTCTGACAATTTTAAATATATTTTCAATTCTATATTTTGGTGATGTATTAGAGAATATTGATAAAACTATAATCAAAACGAGTACATGTAACGCTATTTTTCAAACAATACGAAACAATTTCAACATCATAACTAATGATTTCTTAAATCAGAAGTTATAGTTTTTAGTGTAATTCTGTGTGTGTAATACTTTAATGTCAGATACAAAAAGCATATACCCTCATGTAAATACAAATACAAACACTTCTTAGAATAATTCCATTTTTATACTTCTGTGGCGAGCAACGTTAATTAGACATACTTGAGCCCTTTCAAATTCACAAACACACTTTAACAAATACACCTTCATAATGAATGAGCAAATTGAGCTCATAAAGGCTTTAGAATAGAAACCCAGAGCCAAGTTCGCAATCAAAGTCCAGTATGCTGTTTCCCTTACTACAAATGTTTATATTGCTCTTAGAATCAATGCCTAGAACATAACAATTGTGTGCAACCACAATTGTAAAGCAAGCTCTAATACATGTTGTTGGATTAGGGGTCTTTTTAAATACAGCCGCTTATTGGCATCGCTGATAACGGTATTTTAGTGTTTGTTGCGCTAAATAAATATACATCATGGATTTAATAAAAGATATAATAATAAACGATTATAACAACGCCATCACAAAACAACAATAGCAAAATATACACAACTTGAATTGGAACTAGAATACCATCAACCTCTTTGTAGTAGTGCCGGTGGAAGAGTGGTGGTCTTGGTATTAATGGGATGCGGTTCAAAACCCCTGTTGCATTCCCAGCGGACGTGGCATCATCTTGAAGGAAACGCATTCCATTGTTCGTACTGCTGGGAAAACCTGATTGGTATTGTAACGGATTCCGTAGGTCCGAGGAATTTACGAATACGATGAAATTTTTGGAATCTACCGCTACAGTATCATTCGAGTATTGTTATTAATTTCGTAAAGAAAGGGCCGGATGTATACAACTACATAGAAAAAAGATCGTTTATAATAAATATGACCAGTTTATATTTTCAATTTTTTTCTTAGGATTATTTTTGTCGTTCCCCAATAACCTTGTTTGCTTACAATTTTTGGTTTATATTTTCAAGCTCGAGTGGTACCGGACCTCGGTCTCTCTCTCTCTCTCCCTCTCTTTCCTAAGTTAACAGCCTTCAGGCTGGTTCGCAACATGTAACTCAGTTCTATTCTAGCCCTTTTCAATGGCTGAAGTAAAAAGGAGAAGCGATTTTAGGTTAGATGAAACAATTAACAGTTTAGAACAGATGATACGTTCCGAAAGTAAACCAACGGAATGCAGCAGCTCAGTTAAACATTTCGCAACCCGTTTTGTGTAAAATTTAAACAAGTATTGAAATATGAGACAGCAAGGAAAAATGACAATTTAAACACTGAAACAAATTGCACCGTAAAAGACGCTCAGGTGGAATCGTGGAATCGTGGAATGAAACTCGTGTTCGCTAATGTTCGTCAACACGACATGTTACGGGCCAAACGAGCTTTTTCGTCGACCCGCAACCGGATAGGTGGAAAAATGCCTCCAGCTTAGCTCAGAGGAGTAGGGGTGGTTCACGGAAACCGCTTACGGGAGGGAAATCTTCCTAGTTGTGTACAGTGTAGCTCAAAAATAACTGCCGCCACCTTCCAAATCTCAGCAGATTACCAGTTCTTGTGGAAGGCCGAGAAGCCAGCAGCTCCTGTATGTAAAGCTTGCAAAGTTCATGCAAAAAAAGATAAAAATACACAAAAATAAAAGATGTGGTAAATTTCAAGACAAATACAATTCAATTTCTTTTGGTTTACTGACATGATACAAAAATTATAGCGATTACATGGAAAATGGTAATATTTATGGTTCAATAATACAAAATACAAGGCAGTGTGGTCTCCGGTCAGTACTTGGGTGGGTGACCCGAAGGTTGCGTTAACGCCGCGCCTGCCTCCTACTAGGATTGATCACTATGGGAGAGTAGATCAACAACTCCCCTTTATGGAGGAGGCCCCTGTACAAAGATAGGATGTTGCGGGCTAATAATAAAAAAAAATACAAGATTTTGTTGGAACGTTCGAACTGAAAAAGGCTCGCCGTCAGTGGCTCGCGATATTTAATTTCTTATAGCAGATCTACGCAGCCAGTGGTGGCGGATTTTACAAACAGCACAGAAAGGCCTACGGCTTAGCTCAGAGGAGTAGGGTTGGTTCACGGGAACCGCTTACGGGAGGGAAATCTTCCTAGTTCTGTACAGGGTAGGTCAAAATACACGGGAGCCACCCTCCAAATCACAGCAGATTACCAGTTCTCGTGGAAGGCTGAAAAGCCTGCAGCTTACGGGAATCGGACTCACCTTTATTGTGCCTCCTCCTGTATATGAAGCTTGCAAAGTTCATGCATACAAAGATATAAATACACCAAAATAAAAGATGTGGTAAATTTAAAGTCAAATATAATTTAACTTCCTTTAGTTTACTGACATCATCACCATCATCCTCCTCATCATCATCTGACATGGAACTGACTCGAAGGTCGATCCTAGATACTGAATCGTTTTTGCATAAAGCTGACACTCTGCTAATATTTTTAATCCGACGCAAGTCGAAGATTCTTTTGTCTAACGCAAAAAAACGTAACGATAACTCAATTAACAGAAGAGCTGCGACACAACCCGGTACCCAAAAGAAAACATGTCAGTTCACTCCCAAAGTCTGGCGTCCACTCTTTTTCTTAATTTATTAACGGTCCCGCGATGGTATCGGGTGACCGGGCCGAGCAAAGGTGGAATGCCGACTCCAGAGGAAACGCAATGTGAACATGCATCGGCCAAAAATATTACACCACATTGTAAAATATGGTGCAAGAGTTCTAGAACAAATCCTACACATGCGACTTCCGAGAAACATAACATCTCCTGGGCCAATGCTACTTACAAAAGGGGTTTAAGAATTCCTTTTGGCCGGCGTTACCAGACTAAATAAACATGTCAAAAGTTCGATTAAGTTTCGAACGTGCTCATAAATTTAATTTTTGAAAATAATGAAAATTGTAATCAACATAAGAACGGCAATTAAAATAGAATTTTAATTCCTATGAAGCATCAAAACTTAACAAACATGATGCACGTGTAGATGGCTAGAAAGTGGAAGAACTTGCGAAGAAACGAAAAAGGAAAAGAGGAACGGTAGGATGGTTTCGTTCTATATTATTTTCTACCGCTACATCTAAAAGTAACTCAAATAAACCATAATGAGGGATAACGATCTCCAGTTTTTGTATTCTTTCTTCTCCTATCTAGATATTAACGAGTTATGGTGTGTTATATTTTAGTGTTTTCGTTTTTTCGCGTCATTTACTCGGCAGCTATTTAAAATTAACTATTGTATAACTTTAAGAAGTGTTGCTACTTTCTACCTAAGTAGGAGGTTTCAAATCCGATATATATCAAAGAAATACTAAGTCAGCTAAATTTGAATAAAGTTGAATATTTAAATATTTATCTATAAACCCGCGAACAAGTTAATCTCTCTGAAGAACTTTCTTTAGGATTGTTGCTATTCTTAAATGCAAAAATATGTGATAATACGACATTCCGAGCTTTACGAAACCGTCATGTAGTTTTCAAAGCTGTGTAGTATTTCTTTGTTCAATACAGGGTTGATTAAAAAATTCATTTAATTTCTGATTTACGCACTTTTACATAGTAATAGTACACATACAGCAGAAATAAACAAGCCGTTTAAGGGGCTACTAAAGTGGCTGAAAATAAGCTAACATTAGCCAAATCGTGTGTCGCCGTAGCTACGTTACTAAGCGACCTTTGTACGTACAGCATTCTTTAAGTAGACCCCACATCCAAGATTATATTGAAATGTAAAAATTATCGAGGAAATGATAAGAATGGACAATAAAAATGGTTCTTAAATAGTACAAAAATACGATTTAATCAATCTACGTTGACGATATATTTGGACTTAGTTTAATGAATTTTTTCACGTTATTCAAACTGCCATCTTTAACAATATTATGCACACAACCCTAATGTATTGTCACGATTCATTTAATTTTCATTGAATCGGAACAATGCCAAGACTTTGTCCAGGGTTTTCACATTGGATACTGGCCGCTTTCTAGCATACGGGTAGACGTTCCTAAGCCCCGGGATGGACAGGGAAATGAATATAATGGTTAGCCGATTTAAAAGATTACACTTGATTTTGAAGTCCCAGGCCGGTTTGTGATCTTCTCAATAAGACGTCTCCTTATTTTCAGTTGGTTCTTGCTTATGATGAATAAAAGGACTTTTCCTGGGATAAATGAAATAAGATAAAAATTGCTACTAATTGCAGCTATTTACTGAGTCAAGAAAAAATACACAACTGCACATTTCAATATTGCTGCAGTTAGGCAGCTTCGACAACCCAAAAAACAAATACACTGATCGGATTTACTAATGACGCTGAAAACTGTATTTGATACTGCTTAGTCTACTTCCATACGTGAAAATAGTTTGCAGTTAGATTTATCTAGAGCAAAGTTATGAGACGAATATCTAAATAATTAAAAAATGTAAAATGTACATATCCGAAACTCCTCGTACAAAAGATCATCTACAAAGAACACAACGTTACAGTTAGATTTTGAAGCAAATTAACAAAGATAATAAGCCTTTGTGGTGATAAAAGTACCTTAATGAATTTTTAATCGCCAGAATTAGCATGTGCAGCATTTTTCAGGACACATTTTAAAACTTGTTACAGGATTTGCCCTTAAATTATATATACCGGGTGTCAACTTGAAAACATACACTATGTTGTATACCTGGAAGTAAAATAGGCACTGCAAATTTATTAAAACCGTTTCTGCAATATGGAGAGGGAATCATCATGACTCATAAAGTAAGGTGTCCCATTCAACCCCTTCGACTCTAGATAAGCCAAAAAAAAGTTTCAAATGGTAACACCCACTTTGTGACACATAATTAAAAAATTCCTACAAAATGCTATTCAATAGTAACAAACAAGTTTTTTTCCGGCTCGTTTCAGAAAATTAGATTCGTCCTTAAGATCTCCAGATTTTGACACCATTAGACTCCTTTCTATGTGGTCGCTTAAAATCTGTTGTCTACAAAACTCAGCCTCAGTCCATCGCAAAACTGCGACAAAGAATAGAAGTTCCGGTCTGTACCGCAACAAACCTTCGCAAATGTTCGGAGAAAAATTAAGAGTAAATTTTACAGTGTGTAGAATGGAAATCAATTTTTTTTAGGATGCGTAGGGTCTAAGTGATTGAATCGCACACCTTACTTTATAACTGATGAATAAATGATGATTCCCCCTCCATATTGTAGAAACGCTCTCTGGAGAAGTTCAATACCTATTTTATTTTCAGACACACTCTACGTTTTCAAATTGACACCCTGTATTTTAGACTCAGATGTCAAATTCGCCCACATGCCGAAATAAACGTTCGGTTCTGAAACTGTGCAAAAGTTGAAAAGCGTATGTCGAAATAAAATATATTATTTCTTCAGGTGTGTAAGATATTCTGCAGTTCGGGAATTGTGCAGTATATTATCCATCAAAAACCGAGTTTCGGGAACCGAACATGTCTATTTGCACTGAACGCGGATTGCATAAATTGAAAAAGGGTAAACCGGGGTTTGATCAAAGGGTGTAATATCAAATGCCGTTTTCCGCCATTAGCAACAAGCTTGCTTTCATAACCTAACTTAACTGAACCTAACTCAACCTAACGAAGTCTTAAATATTTTCAATCTCCAGTACATAAAAATGGAAAAATGGAGAATACGTGTTGAATCTGTCCTGCAGCAAAAAGAGACTGGTCAGTTAGCGGACTGTATTAATCCTGGGAGCTTCGGCTATTGACTAATTTTATTTGTATAATTGCCGAATTGATCATTGATATAAAACACACTTGTAGATCTCTGTAAGTACACTTGACCAGAAGCCGAAAACTCATACCATCAGCACTAGAATAAGAAAAGACAGCACAGTTCGAGAATTGCTTAAAATTTTCTACTCATCTGCCGAAGTTCGGCAATTGAATGTTTTACTTATCTAATGTCAATAGTTTGACATATACGAGGTGTGTTCTATTGAAGCTCATCTTTGCCTTATAAAAAATTTATTCAACAATTTAATTACAAATAATTATCGTCACAGTTAAGGTGCCTATCCCATTGTTTTACTGAACGAAATATACCCTGCTCATAGAAGTTTCGTCATCAGCAACTATTGACAGAAGAAAGTCATCACCATTTTGTCCATAGTCTGTGAGGCGTTGCAGAGATAAGCCCATTCGCAAGCATTTTTGTTCATTAGACGAGGAATTCATTGCGAAAAACTTTGCTGAAACCGAGATTACGAACAATACTATGGACAGATTCTACACTCGCACCAACAATTTCTGAAATTTCTCTAATTGAAATTCGACGATTTTCTCTAATAAGGTCTACCAAATATGTCATATTATTTTCTGTTAATGCAGTACACCGCGCATCTGGTTGCGGCTTATCCATACTCCCATACTTTCCATTCTTAAATTTTCGGCACCATTTCTTCACAGTTGGGTACGCAATACATGCATTTCCATACACTGCTTGCATTCGCGTATGAATCTGCAATGGCTGCACACCCTCAGCGCCTAAAAATTGTAGGACCGCACGCTGATCAAACTTGGGCGGATTTTCAACAACAAACGACATTTCAAAATCGAAGTTTAAAAGTCAGAACCAAATTCAAACGCCAGAAACGTATTAATGTGTTGCTTACGAGGGTTGCCTTTCATATTTCGGGATTGAGCAACCCTAGTGCTACCATCTGGCAACTGACGTCTGTATCGTAAAGTTTAACATTTTTGACGGTGTTTACAGTAACTTGAATAATTCATATCGGCCAAAAAATGGAATTAAACCTTGAACATTTTCGTGCGATTATTTTTTACAACTTTCGACGTCGATTAACTCAATAACAGTGATTGATGAACTTAATTCGATTTTTTGCGATGAAGCACCATCAAGGACCAGTGTTTATCGATGGTATACCGAATTCAATCGTGGCCGTAGTTAGCTCAACGACGAATTTCGTGAAGTTCGTCCAAAATCAGTTGTTGTTCCGAAAAACATTGAACTGATACTGCAAGATCGTCATGTGACTTATCGTGAAATTGAGGTAGCCTTGAACATTAGTGGGACCAGCATACATTCAACATTGCATGAACATTTAGCCTTAAAAAAATTTTTTGTTCGCGTTGGATCCCACATAATTTGACAATCGTTCAAAAACAAGCTCGTGTTAATTGGTAGCAAGAAGTGCTCAAAAATTTCGATCGCGGTGCTTCAAAACATGTGTATGACATCGTGACAGGTAACGAATCGTGGATCTAAACATCTGTGTCCGAAAGTAAACAACAGTCGACTGTATGGGTCTTCGAAGGCGAGCCAAACTCAACAAAAGTCGTACGTGCTCGAAGTACTTCGAAGCAAATGGTCGCCTGTTTTTTCGGAAAAACTGGACATGTCTCACCCATACCATTGGTGCCACGTAGAACGGTCAATTCTGAGTTGTACACAACCATTTGTTTGCCACAAGTCTTCGGAGAAATAAGGAAAATCAACCGCCGAAGACGGATCATTCTCCACCACAACAATGCGAGCTCTCACACATCGGCTCTAACAAGTGACTTTTAGAGCACTCAAAACGTCGATTTGATGAGTCATCCGCCGCATAGTCCTGATTTGCACCCAGTGACTTCTTTTTATTCCCGAACATCAAAAATAAACTGCGAGATCAACGTTTTCCGACACCTGAAGAAGCGGTTGATGCGTTCAAAATGCATGTTTTGGAGATACCTCAATCGGAGTGGAAAAAGTGCTTCGTAAATTGGTTCACACACATGCAAAAGTGTATTGATCTTCATTAGGAGTATTTTGAAAAACAAGAAAGCCATTTTCGATGATTAATATTTGTTGTTGTTCTCTAACCCCGAAATATAAAAGGCAACTCTCCTACAAACACTACTCGCAGTAACAGACATCATTTGAATTATTGCATTTGTTTTCAAGGCTAAGTTGATCAAAGATGGGTTTTGGTTGAACAAGCCTCGAACATATAATACAAGAATTTAAGAGCTGGTCTAAATTTAGCTTCCTCTATCTAATAGATGTGATTTGAATTATCACATTCCTAGAAATTAAAATTAAATTAAACACGTTTCAAGGCGATTCTAGATATTCAACCGGCTACAAAATGCGCTTTGGAAGATAATTTTCTAATGCGCCTGATACTGCGGCTGCTTTGTTCACTTGTTCCATGGTTCCTCTTGCATATCTCTGTAACTAGTTATTAACACCCCAAGATAGGGGAATGTAATTACCTGTTGTATTGTTTTACCGTTTACTGACAACGCGCTGGTTCTTTTGCGACAGTAAAACATTTAGTTTTGTCGACATTTATTATTACGTCGTATTCGTCTTCTCCTTGTTTCAAAAACGTATTTAATGGTCTTTGTAATTCATCTTCAGCCTCGGAAAGTAACTCTATGTCATGCGGATATCCAATTTCCTTAATTATTTCGGTGCCCATTTTGTAGCTTTCGTTTACTGGTTTGACTTGCTTATATGCTCAGTTTCATATGAAATGCAGTGTTATGTTCTTCTAAAAGTTGCCGCTACATTTGAATTAATGTCATGCTCTAATTGCCGCTTCATAGGAATTAAAAACGTTATTCTAATTGTCATTTTTATGTTAATATCAGTTTTTCGCTATTTTGTTTTTCCAAGATTGAGTTATGTTGACAGTTCCCTTTGTAGGCCGAAATTGCCGAATATTGTTTTGTTCGCGCCTGGCCCTGGACGCTTTCTGCGAATTTACGTGCCGAAATTGTTCTGGAATATTTCATGATATTTCGAAATATGTTGCAAGATTTTTGGGGGAGTTGGCCTTAGATCTTCTCCAGTCTCCGGTCTTCGAAATTCCATCAATCGAGGGACTGTAAAAAAATTGAGTACTGCAAGGGGCGGCTTGGGGTTTTTCGATGTGTATCCCTTGTGTTATTTTCGTTTCGCTGTTTTACAATGGGGTGAAAACAGAACATCGACAAGTGTCAGATTCATAGAAGTACGCTAGGATTTTAAACCCAAAAACAGGCAATTCATTGCCCATCGCCTTTGGCGGATTAATATGGAGCCCATTTCCTGTGCCTTGGGTAGTGCTGTTGCTGCTACAAACCACGACGGTTATGCAGCAGATATTTCGTCTCAGAATTTTCCCGAAGAACGTCGACCTTTTTTTTGCCCGAATCTGAAACCATCTCCAGACGGTTCCCGCATCTTGTAAAGCAAATTGTGCCTGTCTCCGCCTCGTTACTACAAATCAAGGTAAAGAAACTAAGTTTTTTTGTTGCGAAGAAAGTACCAGTTTGTTTTTGTGTAGTGAAAAAGAAACCCTTTTTTCACGCGTAAACTTGCAAAATTCCAAGTGACCGAACCTTTTTGTTGTTTATAACATGAGGGACCTTCAGTCGCAGATAGTTTTTTGTATTACTAAATGTAAAGATTTATTATATTTTATTTTGTTATTTGTGTAAGCTCTGACGCCGCTGGCTCCGTAGTCGTTTGGGACCATTTACGCGCGCCAGTGCCGGCGGGTCCCTTTGCTTGAGCGCTCAATTTGACTATCTGTAAAATAGAGTTATTAAAATCACCTTTTGCTGTCATTCTTTTGTATTGCCAATAATTTCAATATATGTGTTTTAAAATTCAGGATATCTTTTATTATTTTGTATTTGCATTTGTTTGTGCATGAATTTCGCAAGCTTCATATATATAGGAGGAGGCACAATATAGGTGAGTCCGATTCCCGTAAGCTGCTGGCCCTCAGCCTTCCACGAGCACCTACAATCAATCAGCTGTGATTTGGAAGGTGGCGCCCACTAATTTTGAACCACTCTGTACACAACTAGGAAGATTTCCTCCCGTAAGCGATTTCCGTGAACTCCCCCTACTCCTCTGAGCTAAGCTGTAGGAATTTTTCCACCTACCGGTTACGGGTCGACGAAAAAGCACGTTTAGTCCGTAACAGTACCACCCATTAAAAATAAAGCTAGGTGTTTGAAAATTCGCTAAAAT
Source organism: Limonius californicus (assembly GCA_014611495.1). Taxonomy (NCBI): domain Eukaryota; kingdom Metazoa; phylum Arthropoda; class Insecta; order Coleoptera; family Elateridae; genus Limonius; species Limonius californicus. The sequence continues at coordinate 18,029 of JABXWE010010999.1, read as the reverse complement.
AATGATTTATTATTGCGTATGCAATGACCAGTATTTCCATTAAAAAAAATCAAGTGGTTGTGATGTTCGTCTACTGTTTCTCATCAACTTGTTGCTTAGAAACAAAACAATATCTACTAAACATTTTTAGTTGTTTCGAGATTTTGTTATATTTTGTGATAAAATGATCGATTCAAAATTCCTCCAGTAAGGCAATGTAGAAAGTTTAACCACATTTCTGATTTTGATAGAGTTTGAATTATCGGCATGAAAAAGGCTGGACTTTGTTTTCGTGAAATTCGTCCAGCTGGTAGACCACGTAGCAGCAATGTTCGTGAAGATCGATTTCTTCGAAGAATGGCTACACGAGACCGTGTTCTAACAACAAGGCCTGTTGCTGTAGACTGGATGCGAGCTCTTCACCGTCGCGTGTCAATGTCAATAAGTGGACGCGACTGCCTCCCTGGGCTTTCCCATACTGGAAACTGTTCATATCATCTTTATTCAACAGTAGAGTTATTTTCCTCAAAACGGTTGTTCAAGTGCTATCCTAAAACCTTGCCTCGTAACGAATAGACTTACAAGGCTTGTAAGAAGTCCCACCAAATATCTGCGGTGCCCCTTAATTTCCTTTTAATATGCAACTAGCCATACTTCATTCTCTACTATATACGTGATATTGTGACTGCAAATTGAGTTTGCTGTGATTTTATAACAGACAGACATTTTTTAAAAACCACTTTTTTGGATTCCTAGAGACCCAAAACGGATATTTCAAACAGAACTCGCTATTTAAGTTTATATATAAAAATTCAACGAGGTTTAGTTTTCTTTTTACGGCGAACAATACCTCACATGTCGACATTTTTAAAGCTTAGCATATACAGGGCGCTGACTTTGAATACTTTCCATAGGAAAAATACATGCATTTCTGGAATTGTTTAATTTCCTGCTCCCCAAGTTGAAAAGCGCATTCGAAACAAGTACGCAAAAGAAGGATTATGTTTACAGATGCTACTTTTATTTTTTAAATATCAAATTAAGTATTAAATACAAAATTTTGATAAATAATTTATAACTTGTTGTTGTAATACCGGTTAAAGAAATGAATGTAGCGCGACAGTATGGCAATGGTTCTGAACCAACCGGGCTGTCCGTACCGCTAGGCCGTCGCGCGGTCTAACTAGTACCAATCGCTATTGCTACCGAGGTAAAATTTTCCTGGAAATTATATTTTGTAGGGCATAAAAAATCGATTTTTTTATTTTCGCGGAAAAAGATTCTTTGACGCAAACAAATAACAACCGTTAGAATAAAAAAAACATTTTTCTAAAAAAGAGGGGGGAGGGGGCCGGTGCCCTTACATATATCCACGAGTGTAATATTTCTTTGCATATTCATATGCTCCATTACGTACTGAGCGATTCAGTGAAAACCCCAGCTTCCTATCTTTTTTCGTTTATTAATTAAAGGAGTTTGAAGTTTCAAACTTCCAAGCTTCGTAGAGGGCGCCACAGGAAAATTACGGAGTTCTTCAAAAAACATATCGATAGCCCCTTGCGAGTTCTGTCGACATATGAAGTTTAAAAAAATTCCTTGGAGCAGTTTTTGAGAAATAATTTTTTGAAATTTCCAAAATTTTGAAATTTCGTAATTTAGGCCCCTTATAATTTTTCAAAAAACTTTTTATATCACCTCATTTTACCCTTCATATACTATTCAGAAAATAAAAATCATTTGAATCGATTCATCCGTTTTCGAGTAATTGGGCGTTAACTCAAAATTTTCAAAAAATCATAGCGCCCTTCATTTTAAAGCTAGCGAGTTCGGCAAAAAACTAACAGATTTGTCTTATGACCCTCTATCGTTATCCGCGATAAAAGTTTCAAAATTGTAATCACGAAAAAAGTGATACCAAAAAAACATTCGTAACTTCCGCTTCCGGTTTCGGATTTTTTTGAAAAGCTTATTTTTTCGATGATTTTTCGATACACCCCCGCATTCCAAAGCGCATCAAAATCGGAGCAATACTTTCGGCTGTAGGAGCGTCACATACGTACGTACATACGTACATACGTACGTACATACGTACATACCCACCCACAGACAGACATTTTTTAAAAACCACTTTTTTGGGTTCCTAGAGACCCAAAACGGATATTTCCGTTAAAATCTCGATTTCGAAAATTTTCATGAATTCAATACTTACCCTATACCTATAAGGTATGGGAAAGTAAAAAACGGCGATACTGATAAAATATCTAATTATCGACCAATAAATCTCATTTGGAATGTATACAAACTTTTCGCATTTATAATACATTCCAGAATTTATAAAATATTGGACGGAAATCAGCCATATGAACAAGCATCAACCAACTGATTGAAAAACACGAGTACAATAAGCCCTTACACATAGTATTGGTTGACTATACCAAAGCTTTTAATTCTCTGGAACATCAGCATATATGGCAGGCTTTGAAAGAGCGAAACGTCAAAAACAAATATATAAATATAATAAGGAACTTATACGAAAATACAAAAGCATTAATGAGAATGGAAAAGCCGGGACCAATATTCCAAATAAAAAGGGGAGTACGTCAAGGAGGTCCTTTGTCACTAATCTTATTTAACGCAACGTTGGAACAGGTTTTTAGAGAATTGAGATGAGAAAGTAGGGGAATCAACATAAATGTGAAATGGCTGTCAAATCTCAGATTCGCGGATGGTGTAGTGGTATTTGCTGAGAGCAGAAATAGTTTGAAAAAATTGTTAAATCAGTTAGATGAAGAAAGTATGAAGGTGGAATTAGAAATCAATTTTTCAAAAACTATTTTAACAAGCACGGCTGAAGCAACGATAACGATTAATGGGAAGAAACTAGAAAATACGACAGAGACAATTTATTTAGGCCAGTTTCGTGCAACAATAAAGAAGAGAAAGAATTTCAGCATCGGATAAGCAAAGCGTGGAAAAAATTTTGGTGGCTTAAACAAGTGTTTAAAGGAAATTTATCAGTGAATATTGAAAAGAAAGTATTTAACAAATGTGTAATTCCAGCGTTGACTTATGGTTCACAGACGTGGACGATAATAAAACGCTCCTTAAACTGGCTGTCATTGACACAAAATAAACTGTTCAGGAGCATGATTAACCTAAAATTTAAAGACCGGGTAAAAACAGAAGAAATAAAAAGACGTGGGAATGTGATAAGGTGCTACAAAAATCTGAAGTGGAGCTGGGTCTGCCATGTAGCCAGGATGGAGAGTAGATGGACAAAAACTAGAACAGAATGATATCCAAGTCTGGCGAAAAGAAGAAAAGGGAGACCGAAGATCTGATGGGAGGACAGTATCAGAAAAATAGCTGGAGATTAATGAATGAAGCTAACACAAGATAGGATAAATTGGAAAGTGAAAGCCTTTGCGCGAATTTCCAACAGAAATAACGATTTAAATACATACACCTGATTTACAAATTTTCTATCCAACATTTTCACATCTAGGTCAGATTTTATCCACGTTTTACACTGTACATGTTTTTGAAGCTTGGTTTGTTAGCTTTCCAAAACAACGAAGTTTATGAAAATTGGACAAGAAACAAAAAAGTTATTTACCTTTTAGTGAATCGATCTAAACAAACTTTGGAACGCCATATCTCCGTAACGCGGCGAAATTTTGAAGAAGATTACTAGGTAATTTTGGTGTTAATTAACCTCAGCTATATGTGGTTAAAGGTTTTTGCACATGTTTAGAATCACCCTGTAGAACCGAGGGCCTAGAGAAATGGTTTTTAAGGTTTAAGCTATTAATTTATTATCCTGATAGACAGATAATCTTCTAAGGAATACCACGCTGGTAGCGGGAAGTCTCAATAGTTTCAAAAACATTACCGGCATCGTTAAAATCTGTACTACACCAAGTTGTAAAAATGATAAATTACATCAAGTCAAGACCTTTATAAACATTTCTTACAAACTTTACATATCTATGGAAGTTCGGCAGGAAATTTTGCATTTGCACACTGAAAGAAGATGGTTATCCAGGGATAAAGTGCTGTGCTGAATTTCAGAACTTAGGAATGAATGGTTGCCTTTTTTTCAAAACTGAAGGTACAATTGCTCTTGCAAAATGTCTTCAGAGTGATATTTGGTATCTTAAATTGGCATATTTACATATACTTTTCATTAAATAAATAGAGTAAAAAAAATGAAAATATTTTGACACCTACTGACATATTGTCAACATTTCAAACAATTTTATACCTTCGATTAAATCTCATGCAAATTACTTTTCTACCATACCAACAAAACGTACTCTGAAAATGAAACTATCTGAAATAAATCTTGAGGAATGTTTGAGATCTATCCAAGCCAAATACCCAGCTCTCTCCATAAGGGCACTGAAAATTTTGCTACAGTTTTCAATATAACATTTGTATGAGCTCGGTTCCTCAACGTGAACTAATATAAAAACTAAAAAATGCGAAAGATTAGTAAATATGGAAGGAGAAATGAGGGTAGCTCTATTACATATTAGACCTGATATTGCTGCATTCTGTCCTAGTTGTGATATATTAAAGACAAAGTCATTTTGCCAAGAATCATCTGGTGTCATACATTCATATTTTTAATTTGTTCACAGAAAGCCTTGTGTTGCTATTTAAAACAATAATAACTATTTTCTAGCCATCAATGTAGTCTTAACAAAACAATTTGTATAGAGTTAAATTCGGCTCAATAATTTAATTTTTGTCTCAATAATATGTAATAGTGTTTTGTATAGACTCTTCAGGAAGAATTTATAGTATTTGAGGATTTCAATAGACAATCGTTATAGAAGGTTTTGATTCATTTGTATTACCATGGAAACAAATTAAATTGCTGTATTTGATCGAATGGTCATTTATATGTAAATGAAGCAACACATTTTCATTAATCTAAATATAAACCAATCTGCAATTAAAGTATCAATTTTTAAAGTATAAACCTTCTGCGAAAGACCGAAAACGAAAGATTTTATATTCTTGTGCTTAAGTATTCTCTTAAAACGAAATTCCAACGTTAAATAATCTCCAAAAACCTGTAACAGTATTATTCATTATGCATATTGCTGCTTCATAAAGATCAAAGAAAAATCTATCTGCATAATGTTTTACCTTGTTAGGTTTTTAATGTCCATGTAAACACGATTCGTCTTCTCCTTTCAACAACCACTCACAAGAACGTTTAGGAATATAATGATTGGAAGTTAAACGGTTTTTCCAAATTTGTATATACTTTAAGTTTGGTAAAGGTACATAATTGAATTTTTAAGAGGTTCTTGTAAATAAGTACCTACGTCAAAAATTAAACTTCAAAGAAATTTCTTAGGCATGTCTTTGTTTAGATGGGAGGTTTCTAAATTATTTAAGAAGAATATGACACGTTAGAATTAAGCTCATTATATTTTTTGTGGTTGATAACAGTTAATAGTTCAAAATTCTTAGTTTTAAATGTGTGAATTTAGATTCTGCCCAATTTACAATTGATTTAGAAATAAGGTTTTTCTATTTCTCTTAAATATGTATGAGGTTTGTTTGCATTTCACTGAATGAAATATAGATGATTTTAGTAGTTCGGAAAATTATAAGTATATGGAATAGTTTCATCTAGTATATCAACAGTTGTCAAATAGTTGTTGGTATACAGTTTTCGAAATGAAGGTATTTGTGTGTTTATTGATAAACGAAAACAATGCAATAATCGTTCTGTAGTGAAATAACATGATCGTAAAAGTCCAAAGTTTCGCAACATTAAAAATCATATACAAAACATTGGCTTTGTTCTTTGTATTGTAAAACCGTCTATTGAGTTGATATTGGCCAAGCTATCGGTATGTCAGATGGAAGAGTATTCATATGATAACTAAAGAATTGGGTATGAAAAATGTATCTACCAGACAGGTTTGCTAACAATTAAACAATGGAAATGCAAATTGAAACTTCTCAATGGTATTTAGGGAGTTATAAACGGAATATAGTTGAGGTTTTTAATCGATTTGTAACTCTATAGGTTATCCTGGATAAACTGGACACTTGCAACAGCACTACACCTGCACATTGCAGGCAATGAAAAAAAAGAGCAGAACACACGCAGATAGGTCTTGAACCTACATGTGGTATTGTATGCTGCATTGCGAAGGGTAAGATAGTAAATCTACTCAGAGAAACACCTAAAGGTCGCTATAGTGCACTGCCTGGATTGAGGCAGTCCAGACTTTGAGTAAAAATCGTCAACCTCAAGAGAGGTCCACTAAGGCAAATAAAGGGACACTGCATCCTGAAGAATCATCTTTACACATATGTAATGTTTGCAGTTTTATAAATTTTTGTTCTTATATCTTGCAATTAGTATGTTTTAAAAAGTTTTGAAGCAAATCGTAGTTCATGGTTTAAGAATTATGACTGAACCAAAGGTCAGACAGTGGTGTAGGAATTTCAGAGATGGTCGAACAAACGTGCACGCTGAATAACAACGTAAGAAACCTTCTGTTGTCAACAACGATCTTATACAAACGACAAATAAGAAAATTCGTGAAGATCGGCGTTTCACAATTTCGGAAATGGCCGCAAATTATCCACAAATATCAATCCACAAATATCACGGACCGTACGGTATGTAATACCACGAACAGGCTACAGAACCACAAACTATGTGGAAAGAGGGTGCCGAATGTTCACAAAAACCGGGGAAAGGCCTTTGTACTGATCTTCCAGCATAGCTACGAATCTGATTGCAATGAGTACCCGAATCACATTGTGACTGGCGACCAGACTTGGATTTCATACACAAATGTTAAAACTAAGCAACAATCAATGCATGAGAGTTTCTCCTCAAAGACAAAAAGTTCAAGCAAACGTCCGAAAATCAAAACCATATGGCTACTGAAAGGCGTATCATTGTTTGATTTTCTAGAAGGTGGTAGGACAATTAACACAGACGTGTAGGGCGAGACCTTAAAAAAGTCGTGCTTTTGAACAATAACGCCCGGAAGCACGCGGCGGTTCGTAGGATGGAACTCATTGAGCAATTCAATTGGAAAATTTTTAATCGTTCCCCTACAGTTTCGACTCAGCGTCGAATAGCAGTCACCTCTTTCTCCATCTTAAGAATTTTGTAAGAACCCGCAACCGTTTTCTCGACGACGATGGCCTCAACATGACGGTACATAATTAGCTTTCGTCACAGACGAAGGTATACAATTTCTTGTACGACAACATGATAAGTATTTAAATTCGAATGATGATTTTGAAATCTTTGTTCTACATCCGATAGGTCCTTAATTTTCAAATAAGCTTAGTATAATGGCTAACATGCAAATACGGATGCTACGTATTCTTCCAAAAAGCCCATTTAACTTAAAATTTTGTTCTAACAAACTGCTGGGAAACTTTAAATTCTAGCTTCTTAACAAATTGATAACGCAATTCCAATAAACTGAATATGGGAAATGATTGCGGGGAGGCCCGAAGGCAGTTCCGCATCCGGCTGCTACTTTAACCCTGTTTGAGGTAGTTAGTGACGTAGCACACTAACCAAGGGGGACCGACGGTTTTAGGTACTCTCCGAGGTAGCGCGGGTTGCAGCGTTAGAGCGAAGATTTCGGTCACCCATCCAAGTGAACGTCGCACGGGTCGTTCCTTAACTTTGAATACTGTTTGACTGCTTCCCATTTGGATAATGCTATTTAGCTACAAATCTAGATTTTTATTGCTAATTGTTTCTTGCCTTACTTTGTTGTATTTCATATTAATTAATAATTCAATACAATATAAATAGTTTTAACAGGTTTATTATTTTTTGCTACTTTGTATGTATTTTCACAAACAAGATAAGCAACCATTTGTAGTTACGAAAACAACAATAACGAAACCAACATCCAGCGTGTTGTTTCCCTAACTATAAATGTTTATTTATCCTGTTTGCCAAGAAGACGGGAATCGCGGTGAAATACATACATTGCAGCAAAACCTAATAAAATCCATTGGTATTATTATTATTGTTTCATCCTATTCGTCGATAATTTTTTGTTCGTTTCATTATATTTTTAGTCTATCTATAGTAAACTTTTAACTGTGTTATAGCCCACAACGTTGCCTTAATTCTAAGAAGCTGAAGGGGTTATCGATTCTAAGAACCGAAATCCCTTTTCTCAGAATCGAGAATAAGTTCTTAGAACGGGATAACGGGAGAGTACTCCGGAAACTTTTTGAACCTATTAGATAAGGTATGTGTTTAAACGACAAGGTTTGTTGAAGAAGAATGATATTATTCAATAAGACAAAGCAGGTGTTTATTAAGTTTCGTATCGATCGCAAAACTTAACTAATTATACGTTATTCAATTGCCTCCTGTCAATTGCAGGACTTGAAAAACGAAGTTTCGCGAAATGATGAAAATAATAATGGCTTGGGATCATCGTTGTCCCAAATCCATTGCTGTTAGGGGAGTTTATATTAATAAATGATAATCTCAAAACTATGTAAGCTATGTCTCTATTTCATACTGAACATTTCCTCGATATGTGATTGTTATGTACATAAATTTCAATTACAAACAGCCTTTTCCTACCTACATATACATTTTTTATGTTCCTGACAAGAGCAAACAGCAAGATTATTGTTTTATACTTATTAGTTGTAACTGTAAAATATAATTGATAGTGCCCTCGACTTCAAGCGTATGTACATGGTGCCTCAATATTGAGGCCCGTACGTTTGAGATTTGATTCAGGGAGCTAAACCAGATCGAAAATTAATAGTGGAAGTTTTTCCGAATGTCTATTATCGAGTTATTGATAGAAACCAGAAATTTAACATTTAAAATAAGTTTTTTAAAAACTAATAATATTAGTAGGAAAGTATTATAGGTATGGAACACGAATTCTCTGTAGCATATTTGCATTTATTAACCCCACAGCAGCCTAAATATGAGCTGTGACATCTTCAAAATTCACAACGGGTTTCGCTAAACGTTTTCTTTCAAATGGCCTCAGAAAAAGAAATCCAATGGATTCAGATCCGGTGATCTAGGAGGCCATGATATGGGTCCACCTCTTCCAGTCCATCTGTCAGAGGAATTTTCATCAACCCACAATTTATGCTAACTGCTAGTGGAACTTCATCGAGCCATGGTAGTGGTACATTTTGGAAGATACAAGGCCGAATTAAGTCGGTTAGGTAGAACGTGTGCACCACTTAGATGATTACTTAATATCCCAGCCCAAACGTTTAGAGACCATCGTTTTTATTAAGATCCTTTGCGTATTAACTGATGGTTTTCATCCCTGCATTCGTGCAGGTCATGTCTATGAGTATTTATGATACCCCTCTCAGTAAATGTGTATTCATTCACAGAATCTATTCAATGAAGTGTGGATCATTGTTTATGCTACGTTACAACCATGTTCAAAAATTGACTCAAAGCTCCCTATCTCCGTCATGCCCAATTTGTACTTTTTTAGGTTTACATTAATGCAGACAATTTCTCTTTAATAATTTCTGAATTGTATCCTTCTGGAAATGAATTTATGACGATACAATTCAAAGTCTTGTATTTAGTTTCACCGCAACTAATTTAAGAAATTGCTCTTCTTGATCGACACTTAGTATTGGTTGACGTTCTGCCTAATTTTTCGAAGATTTAAATTACCTGATTCCAATAATCATTGTTCTACAAGTCTTATCGTTTTTGCATCAGCATGCTGACGATTTCGAAACCTTTCCGCATATGCCCTAGCCACAGCAGTGGCATTGTCATTACATGCACCTAATATTTTCAATATATCGATGTAATCTCAATTACATTAGTATCGTTCCATTTTAACTACAAAAAGCAGAAGGAAATGAAAATAATGATACTTATCAATATGATAGATTGATTTATAAACTTTTAACAGCTTTATAGCCACCTACTGGAATTATGTTATACAACTAATTGTACCGGCCGTGCGATAAAACTTATTATTTAATTTTTTATCATTAATTCGATATCGTAGGATAATTGAAGAAATTGCCACTCTTAATTTTCGATTTGTTTTAGCTCCCCAAATCTAATTCCAAAAGCACAGGCTTCAATTTGAAACATCCTGTATAGTTAACATGATTGTCTTTCCTAACTTCTATGTTAGATGATAGAAGAAAACGAAAACCGATAGCATTTTGCCAAGTTATACAGTGTCATATCCCTTACTTTATTGTAAAATCATTTCAATGTTCCTAGAAGCGGTAAATATACATCAAAAGTTTTTTTTATAATGGGGAGGTTAACGTGTATACTTTTATGTTTTAACTTTTATATCTAAGTGTAAGTCTAAATATAGCAGTATCTTCGCCAAACCAATTTGATACCAACATAAATGAAATAACTTATTTAATAATTAACAGTTTGCAGATTAAAAAAATTATAACTGTTGCTCGTTCTCATAGATGCTTTTTACAGTATTTTATAACAATAATTAAATATAAGAAGTAATTAATTATTAGAATATCAACCAGACTAATATAATTAAAACAGAACAGATATAGAAATATGCAAAATATCTGAACATTATCATTGGATAAATTCAATAAAGAAATTATACTTTCGTCTACATACTTACTTTCCTTCTACATACATGTGCAAAAAATTAAATATAGTTTTCCAATATATCTATGTCAATACTTACCAAAATCCGTGCAATGCACTAATCCTCCAAAATATTCAATTGTAGGTGATGAAATTGTCCCATTTTATATTAACAACTACAATTTTTGTTTAAAAATGTTTGCATACTTTGTGCGAAAATTGTTATTACAACTTTGAATGGCAATATTAAAATTTAATTGAATAGGTAATACAAATACTTTTCTAGGTGCTGATGCACTTCATAGATTGCTTTCATTTTAAGGGTCAGTCTTTTCCAGAAGGGAATATTTTTAGTTAATACTATCTAAGTCAATGTTCACGATTATGCATTTAGAGTAAATATCAACATTATATACTTTATTTAGTTGCAATATTATTTAATTAAAGTCAGTCAGTTTGGAACTAAAGCAACTTTTCCGAAAGTAGGTTTAAAGCAGCGATTAAAGATATTTTAAAAAGATTATAATTGATAAGATCTTTAAGAAGGTTTAAGAAGACAGAAATTCACGAAAGCTCAGCTTTAGAAGTGGCGTGGTAAAGCTTTACTCGTAGCCTTTTAACTACTGGACGTCCTCTAGCTTTCCTTGTGGAAATGCGCCGACGCTACATATTGATCCTTGCACAGGATATCTACAGCATGTTACTGTTGTGTCTAATCGGGAACGAAATCGAAAAGCAGGTGATCATCTAAGCGTAATAAAGATGGAAGCAAAGGGCCGTAGATGCAGTTCTTCAGAACCGGTCGCTGCATATTGTGTTTAATTTAATGAGCGTTTAACAATAAAAATAAACATAGACTAGTTATAACAGAATCGCCTTCTACTATTTTTAGTAGTTTATTGTTGTTTATTTGGATTTTAAAAGTTTATGTTATATATCGCGTTAATTTAATAACATAGCTAGAAAACAGGTTTAGCAGCTGATATCCTGGCGTCGTCGGTGTTAAGCATTAGCTGACGAAACACGCCACCATTAAACAAATATTAAAAATGAATGTTTAATATCTTACTGTTTTTTCTATAATGTTATTTCGCTTGAATACCAGAAATGTTTCAAAAAGTTGTTTCAGTTGGATGGTTTTTGCCTGAACAGACATTCTTCTGCATTCCTTCAGCAAGCAATAGTATACACATTCTTTTTAAGGCAATAACAGAAGATTTTGAGGAAGCTTTCAAATAAACTGTGCGAGCTTCGGTAGCTATTAACTAACTATACTTGTACAGTGTATAGTTGTGATATATACAGGGTGTCCAATGACGTGAGGTCACTACTTCTCCTACGTGTAGGAGAGATGAAAAGAAATCGAAACTAAAGCGTGGTCATTTTCTCTACATCGACTATTAAAGAAGTTATGGCCTGTTTTAGTTAAATACTGAAGCAGCCGAAACAATAAATGATATTAAGTGGTATTTGATGCATTACTATGGAAATGATATTATTTACTAGTATGTCAAACAGTAAAGCACCTTAAAGTTGATTGCCCTTATTAACAGTGTGGATAATATTTACTTTTACAACGGGAAAGTACGCCGATATCCATTACATGTACGGTTTTTGTGATGGAAACTCAGTAGCAGCTGCTCGAGAATATGGGTTGAGATTTCCAAATCGGCGACAACCAGACCGACGAGTTTTTTAACGAGTGCAAACCTACGGGAACACGGAAAATTCCCGAAACTTTTGACTTGGCGTTCAATACAACAAGTACTAGACAATGAAAATAACATACTGCGAAAAATTGATAATAATCCCAGCACCTGTGCTCGTCGTATCTTCACAAGTTAATGTACCACGAATGCGAGTTTGGAGAACATTAAAACGTCATGGTTAATATCCATTTCATACCCATCCTGTTCAAGCCCTCTTACCTACAGATTTCGCTAGTCGAATGGAATTTTGCCGCTGGATCATTCAAAATCCAAACTACGTAATCGAATTTCATTCACGGAGCGGCAACATTTGCAAGGAATGGATTAATGAACAGAAAGAACAGCCACTCTTGAGATTTGGAGAATCCACACGAAATCAGTGTCAAAATAACAACATAGGTTTCCAGTGAATATCTAGTGTGGAATTATTGATAACATGCTCATTGGTCCACTCGTTTTGGAGAACCATTTAACCGGCGACAGATATTTAAATTTTCTAGAAGATCATTTGGGGGGATTGTTAGATGATGTCGCTCCGGCGATCAGACATGGTATGTGGTACCAGCACGATGGTATGTTATGTTCGTTTGATTTTGCCTCTTCATCTGGATTAAAGTCTCATTTTCATTGTCGCTCTGTAGCCAATTACTATATTATTATTTCCCAAATAAAGTTTTAGTGGACCTCTTTTTGTTATCATGGAGAAATGTTGATTAATATTTTGCCTACGCGCTTGACCTTGAAAGTTTGCTTGGAATTTCCTGCCCTTGAAGGGCGTCCTACGTATTAAATTATTCTAGAATTATTGCAGCATATTTCGTAATGTGGTAAAATACTTCAGCTGCATATTGGCATTCCGTTTTCTCGTTAGGCGATTTAAAACCTTCGCTCGACCCGGTTGCTCGTTAACAAATCCAGCGCCGATGACAAAAGTGAGCGCTAGCATCTGAGGGTGAACGGAAGTGATACTGTAGAATCAGAGTTGTATGGCAGCGCCTCTGCTAAATCATTATATCGTGTTGTTTCTTGCCTTGGGCAAAAGAATCTTCGACTTGTGTCAGATTAAAAATATTAGCAGAGTGTTAGCTTTCTGTAGAAACAATGAAATTGTTCTCTCGACTTGTGTCGGATTAAAAGCCTTCAACCCCGTGATTCCCTCCACTAAACCCTTGCAAGTGATAATTCCGTACAGCGGCAAGATTTTTGCTCCTGAAGTTCCCGTTTTCTTTTTCTCCTCAAAGAAAGTCTTTGCTCGTAACGTTGTCTCCATCGTGATTCAATCTTCAGGGGCGTGCCTGCGAATTTTGCTTGTTTCCCAGGGAACCTAAGAACACCCCAATTGTGCCTCTCTACTCCCTACCGAAGAAAACTATGGTAAAACAAATTGTTAATTGTGTTGCGAAAACTTGATTTATGGTTTCATTTTATTGGATTAAAATGCTGTAGCTTTTTTTGGATGCGACGCAAAACGGCCTTCCGTCGCCAGTTGCCATTTTTGTTGTTAAGTAAAGTGTAACTATAAATTGTAATTTTTGTAAACTCGAACGGCACTGGCTGCGCAGATCTGTGGTTAGTAAAGTAAATACCGCAAGCCAGGGGCGGCGAGTCTCTTGTTCGAACTTTCCAACTACCCTTGTGTTAAACCATAATTATTTCCATTTTGAATATATTTCATTTGTATTACATGTCACCAATCTCAAACAGTAGAGTTATTTTTGTCTTAATATCCACCATATCTTTTATTTCTGTGTATTTTTATTGTATTGTGTATGAAGTTTGTAAGCTTTATATACAGGAGGAGACACAATAAAAGTTAGTCCGATTCCCGTAAGCTGCTGGTTTCTCGGCCCTCCGACGAGAACCTGCATTCAGATGTGATTTGGAAGGTGGCGCCCGCTAATTTTGACCTACTCTATATACAACTACATTCGATTGCCATCCGTTAAGGGTTTCTCGTAAACCACCCCTACTCCTTTGAGTTAAGCCGAAGGTCTTTTCCATCTTTCCTGTTGTGGACCGACGGGAAAGCTCGTTTGGCCCGTAACAGGTACCCCTCAGCACCCCTGGCCCTCAAAGATCTCCGGACTTAACTTGTTTAGATTATTATTTGTGGGACCATATGAAAGATATGGTATACCAAACACCATCAGAGACTGTAGAAGATCTTAGGAGAGGCATTTTTGAAGCAGAACGAATTCGAAATAATAATGATATGTTACGTAGGGCAATCGGATCTCTCTTAAGAAGAGCCAGAATGTGTCTCGACAGCAACAGTGGCCATTTTTGAACAATCTGTATAGGTAGTCAATTTAAACTAAAATAAAAATAAATATTGGCTTTGCTGATATTATAATTATTTAATAAATAATAATTTAATACTGTATATTTTGAAAACGGTTTACTTTATCGCATAATTTTCTTACAATGTTTAACTATATTTCGTCTAAAGATTACGTACATGAAGTAGTGACCTCACGTCGTGGGACACCCTGCGTGTTTTAAATATTTAAGGGTTAGGTACATCTTATGATCAAAAATAAAGTAGAAGAAAAGTTGTAATGAATATGGGTCCTCAATCCAATCTACATATTATATATTTACCGTCAAAAAATGTAAAAACTCCTGACTTAACTCCTTCAGACATTTGTGTTCGGAGTTACTTTAAAAGTTTAAAAGCTGCAGCTGTAAATAATCGTTCCAAATTGGAACAGCAAACTGAAGAACGCTGCCAAACAATTGGAACAAATCTGGGCTATTTTAAAAGGGCGCAGAGCACCCACTGGAGAAGATGTGAAACCTTTCGGTTAATGCCCTCTATGTAAAACAATCTTAGAAGTAAAGTAAAAAATCTATATAAATCCTTCGAAACACAGTAGATAAGTTTAGCATAACTGGCGGTATTGCAAGTGATACGAGAAGTGTTCAAATTTAAACAGGAATTTATTTATAACAAAGAGTAGGTACTACAATATTATAACGATGGAAACTATATTACTTTTCGATATAGTCCCCCTGGCTAGCAATGCACTTGCGTCACCCATCTGGAAACTTTCCAATACCTTTCCGGAAGAGGTCTTTGGATTGCATGCGTATGTATTTTGAACAGCTTCGATAACGTCTTTAATTGAAGGAAATTTTAAAATTTGTTTGGTACTGAATGCGAAGAAGATTTTTCTGAAATTTGTTTATGGTTTCAATTGTTCTTGCAGCTGTATGAGGGCGAGCATTGTGTTGGGAAAAGCAAATAAAACTTTGTCTTTTCTTCCATTTGTTCCTGATCATCTACTTAACTTTATAGCGCAAAAGTAGTTTGCATTAATTGCACCACGTTCTGTAAGCAAATCAACAAAGAGCACCCCTTGCACCCAAAAAAATTGTCTCTATGTTCACCATCCCACAACACTGCTTTTGTTTTCTTTGGCTTTATAGATTGATTTAATACATCTGCATGCTTGCACGCTTGACTCAGGTGTAAAATAGTGCTCAGATTTCATCAGTTGTCATAATTGAGCACAAAAATTACTAATCATATCGTTGCAGTAAAAAAGAAGCAATTTTAGAACTATTCAACTTATGTTCTTCTGTCAACAAGGGCAGAATTCATCTGGCACTGATCTTACGATACTTTAGCTAATTTTTTATGATGTCTGTCTTACTGAATAAGGGCATTCACTTTTTCATTATTTTAACGGTTAACCCCGTGGTACCTCATTTTCTACACAAGTTCTTGCGTCTCTAACTAAGTGCGACCATTCAAACACCCAATTTTTAGAAATACATTGATCGCTGTATTGTGCTCGCAGCGTGTAAGATTTTCAACCGAATTTACGCTTTCAATCATAAGTAATTTGGCTATTATGATCTTTGCCAGGCTAGTATGAAAAGAACATCGTAAATGTATCTACCAAAATAATATTATAGCGAAACAATAGCCGTGGATATATCAACAAGAGTCACAGCCAACCATTAATTAAGTTAATTTTTGGAATTGTCTTTAGATGGGATTTTAATTGCAAACATTCCAGTTTAAATTTGAACACTTCGTGTAGAAAATTTGATTATCTTACTGCAGATCCTGGAACTAAATATCGAATTCTAGAGAAAGCTCTTCTTAATCCTTAGCAGCAACATTCACAAGAAACTGTATTTAGAATACTGCAAACCATATGATTTTAAAGAATTTCACATTTAACCCATAATTTTTAAATGACTCAAAAACTTGCTACAGGTGGTAGTACATCATGGTTTAACGCATTACTTACAATATTACTAATGTTATACGTTTTTTGCCGCAAAAAATAGTGTTCTTGATTACTTGTTTAACACGCAATATCGGAAATTCTCAAATGTATTGCAGAGGTACCGGAAAAAAATTAAACGATTTGGTTGGCATATTAGACTAGCTTTGTATTGCATTGTGGCATTGTAGGTCCTTTATCGTTGTTGAACACAATTTAACTACTCCCATTTACTTAAATAGGCTAGAAGAATAAATCTAGTCATACAGCAATTACGAAAAATATCCAGAAGAATTAGAAGGCAGTATTATTTTTCGAGTTCTCCCAATTTAACCATTGTAGGCATCCTGGTAAGTAAATTCATTGCTTTTAAATATCTACGTGCCACCGTAGTACAACTCTGCATCACATAACTCCAGAGACACTTAGAGCACTTCGATGGAAGTTCTGAAACAAACTTTTTTACTGACAAGAAGTTCAAGGTAAACACATTTTTCGGCTTAAGTTAAGGGGATACTAAAGTGGTTTTAAATTGGCTAAAATAAGCTTCTTTTATTGTCACACAGCTACATTCATTACCGGGGCTTCTATATCCTGCTCTCTTAGATAATAGAAAGCATATTCTAAATTTTAATGAAACGAAAAAATCATCAGAAAATCTATAAGAACATATGACAGAAAACTGCAAAAATAGTGAAAAAATATGATGAAATTCACTGTACGTGTTTGATATATTTGGACTTAATGTAAAGCCCTTAAACACAAGCCGAATAATTTTTTTTAAATTTCAATTTTAGGCACAATGTATTCAAAAACGGTCAATGTAGGGGTCATTTCTACCGAAACAGGTAGTGCAAGGAAAGTATTTCTACTGTTGAGGGACATGTTTAACAAAGACTTTAAAATGTCAGAGTGATGTTGGTGACAAATTAATAGAATCGTATTTTTAATCCATGTAATAAGAATTTTATCTATGCAAATAAAGATTTTTAATGACTAGTTTGTCACGGGCGTAAACGGAATTTTGTCACATAAACGACTACATGCCATAGCGTAGCTCAGAGGAGGGGGGGGGTTCATTTTTTAAATAAACCGCGTTCAAATCTGATCAAATTCGGGATAAAGTCGTGGGAGCGCCAACGGGAATATCACTAGATTCGGCACTGCTCAAGATCCACGTTACTTTGACCGGTCAATCCGAAGGTTGTGCGTGATGGAACTTACCTTTTCACGCAATTGTTCGTAAAACAAATGTTAATTTACTAGCCCCGTAACAAAAGGGGCGCAACAATCACCCTTAGCTGTTCTTACAGGAATCTTCACATAACTTTTAATAAAGGTCAAAATAACAAAACTGAATTTAACAAGGCATTTAATTAAATTAAAGAAGCGGACAAAATACACGCAAAATGGTAAAATGATTATAATTTAGTAAAATACTATTAAATTTAAGCTAATAATACCTGAAAAAAATATACTGCAGAAAGGCCTTGTACA
>JABXWE010010998.1:0-17050 GCA_014611495.1 Limonius californicus | reverse complement strand
AAGTGGGAGATCCAAGCGCTAACATGCCACGCCCATTGGATTCTGATTCATTATCCCACCGTTTTTTACAGAATCCAACGGCAATGGAGAATATCTATCATTCTTCAACTAAAAAGGTATATGTAACGAATACATTATATTATAGTCGTAGAGAAAATATGTTTCTTCTAATAGAATTACATCAGTAATTATCAACTGTATATAGCTAATAATCACTGAGAAAAGCAACTCTCCCTGGATTAAAAAACAATCTGTATAATATAGAATATACACTACTATTTTGCACTTCTCTATGGGATTGGATTGCAACCTGCTTTCAGATATAAAAGTAAATACGAGTTTCAGAATTTCAGAAAACCACAATTTGAATTGTCTTGTAGCCTATGCGTATGCGTGTGTGCGGGCGCGCGCGTTGTATGTGTGTGAATATGTTGTATATTCGATTCTCAGCTATCAGATCTTGAAAATTTGTATTACTTAGACGCAGCTAAAATACCAATAATCAAACATTGAAATTCTTCTGTGTATTAATTTTGTTAACCACCACAATTATTTTTCTATCTGCTATTTTAGAAAGTTTTTGTATGTTTAGAAACCACTAACCAGCCGTCATAAACATTAACTTACTTAACACTTCTTTAGCAGCAGAATTATAAATATTACCCCATTTGCAAATAAAAATAATTTTTTAAGAAAATTAATTTTGTAAGTTGCTGAACGGTGAACCAGACGTATTTTGAAGCTTACGAATTTTTAAAAATTGATAATTAATGTACTTTTACTCAGAAACGGGTAGAAGATTGCACGAATTTGAATTTTGAAGATTAAAGTAACACTCACTGTGCTAGCCTTTGTCACTACTTTTGTCTTATTTATGTGATTTTACGAATAAGAGGCCCATCTTTAGGATCTTGCTTATTAAAGAACATGCAAAATAAGAACATTTTTATAGAATTTTCTTTTAAATAATGTTTGGCGCTTATTTACAGATCGTTAAAAATCGATACTGGGTGTATATGTATTTTGTTAATTCACCAGTATAAATATATTTAGTTTTAACAGGCTTTGAAACACAGCTTCGCTATTCTTTTCCATAATTTTCTATTTTTGGCTTTGCTTTTCCAAGTCTTTATATAGTTTCCTTCTTAATTTGTCCATATAGTCTCCCACTACCTTCTTCATGATCTTTCTTTTTTTTTTCTTTTTCTTGCAGTCTGGTACTTTCCAAGTTAGTTTCTCTCCTCCGCCATTCTATTTATGTAACCCAGCTATTGTAGTCTTCGTGATTGTACTATCATATCGATCTTCAGCTCTTTGTAGATATCAAATATCTCTTCATTTGTCCTTCTTCAGTATTCTTTCCTTCCACTATTCTTCTAATAATTTTCCTTTTTCATCTCATTAACGTTTCTTATATATTCTTGTACCAAATTAAATAATTGTGTGGAGAGCAGTCCTCTTACCTAAGTCCTGTTCTGATTACAAAGTCTTCTGATGTTTCTTCTTTAACCCTTAATCTTAACCCCTTGTCGTTTTCTTTAGTGTCACATTTGTAGTTTTATTAGTTTCGGCTGTATGTCAAATTTTCTTATTATTTTTATCAGTGTAGACCTTTTAAATGAGTCATAAGCCTTTTTAAAATCTATAAACACTGTTGGGATTTTGTACTCGTAGTAGTTTTTAGTACTTCATTCAACATAAAGAATGATTGGTTGTTCTCCCTTTTCCAATTACTCTGCTATTGCATCTAAGCTAACTTTAATTACTATTGCTACCATATTATAGATAACCTCTAGTTGGGATATCTCTCTATAGTTGTTGCACTTTTCTTCGTCCTTTTCAAAATAGGTGTTATTGACGCCTTTTCCCAGCCTCTTGCCATTTTTTCTTCTTTCCAGATTGTCAGTATCAATCCATATATTTTTTTTCTCATATATTTTATGTTCTCTGCTGTTATTCCATATTGTCTTGGACTTTTGCTATTTTGTAGCTTCTTTATAATTCTTTTAATTCTTTTCTTGTAGGTTCTGTGACTTGGTTACCTACCACAACTTTTAATTTTAATATTTGCTTTCCTAAATCATCCTCTATGTCTTCATTTAACATTGTGTAGAAATATTCTCTCCACCTTCTATCTTTAATGTATAATGACTAATTATTTCTTGGTTTTCCTTTCTTACCTTCTCTATAAAAGTTCCGTATTTATTTATTTTTGTAATAGTCTTCTGCTTCTTTAACCTTCTGTTTATTTCTGGGTTTCTTCTTCTGTCTGTTTTATTTTAATTCTCGGATCTTTATATGCTTGTTTGTCTCCTCGTTGTGTTTGTAACGCCTTGAACTTAAGTTTATTTTTATCTTAGTTTCTGTTATACATTCTTAGTCCTACCACTTTTATACTTTCTGGTAGTCTTTGAGTAGTATCACTTTCCCTGTTCTGTTCTTGACTACATCTTCTTTCATTCTTCGTCTATGCTTTGGAATATTTCCTGTTCTCCTTCTCGATGTGCTTGTGTTCTTTCTAGTTTCTTGTCTGTAGTAATTATTTTTGTAACTCTTCCATACTGAATTGATTCTTCCTTCTTTGATTTCTGTTTCCCTTCAGACATTTATTTTTAGACTATTATCACTAGGAAGTGGCCCGAGTTTATATCCGCTGCTTTACATAAATTTACGTTTTGATTATTTTGTAATGCTGTGTGTATGCGAGCACATGGTCGATTTGATTTGTGTATTCCCCATTGGATGGCACTTAAGCCCTTATATATATATATATATATACCTTTCCTTGCATTCCACGCCTTATTTTTGACTTTCTCCATGTATTGACTAACACACCTGATTAAACATCTTCCAATGGTAATGCCTGCATTATATCGTATTAAGCATTTTAACACAATATGAAGATTATAAATCACTTATTCATTTAGATATCAAAATCTGATAAACTTTCTTTAACGGAATTTCAAAAAACAACAGCGAAAATTTGTAGGCAGTTTTTTCTAAAACGTCGTGTATGTTAGTGAAATGTGGCTCCAATTTTCCAACAGTATGGATGTATATAACTCTAGTTTTATTAGTTAAGTAAGTTTGCTATAAAATTATGATATTTATTTGGTTATTTGAATAAAAAAAAAGAAATTATGTTACACCAGCCGCGTTGGATTACATCAGCACTACATTAGAGAAATTTTTAATTACCGCCAGAGGAATTCCTGTAATACTTTTGATAAACAACCGTTGCCTCATATCTCAAGCCTTGTCGCACTCAAGGTGCCTTGATTTTGGAAAAAATCATACAGCACAGTTACTTGCGCTAGTTTTGTAATTATTCCAATTCACCCGATAACTAAATGCGAGAAACTGTTATTTTATTTTAGAATTAATCGTAAAATTTTAAGGAATCGAAAGTACATACCTGAGTTAATATTTTATATAACTTTAATTAGCGGTAATTGAAAGTATTGAGTAGAAAGTGCTAAATAATAATAAAAAATGCGATTGCGTTCACGCAAATTTTAATAAACGGTAAGTTTCAGTAAGTAAACAAATTTACATTAGTGCAGCTGCCAATTTAATGAAGTGACAGGTCGTTTTTCTAGTTTAGAAACCGCCTACGTCGTTATTAACCATAAATTAGCGAAAATTAGAATTTAAATAGGCAACCCCTAGTTTCGATCACATTATTAATTAAAAATTGGAAATTACTGTTTACATTATTCAAATATCTAAATCTGATTAAACATTTAGTGATGCATGACTGCAAGAAACAAAGGAAGGCATTTTAAAGACGGATATGAGGAACAAATAAAGAGTCCATTCAACGAAAGTGTTGCTTTTCAGTTTCACTTTCCTGTACTTATTTTACGTTTGCCTCAGACCTTGCCTTGTAGGTGCTTTCTCTGTTACGAAAAAATTTTAAAGGCGGAAAGTCTAAAACGGGTTCATAACGTCGGAAACTGGTTTAATTAAGGCATTGTACGGAATTATTTAACTCTCTCGACTTCGACATCGAAAATTTTCGTTTAAAATATTTGTAGCTGATTTTAAAATTGAAGACCACAGCAGACTGGTCTCGTGAATTTTCGAATGACAAACTATTTATTGTCTTTAGTATTGTGTAATAAATGTTGTATTGAGAAATTGTTGAGGGTTTCCTTCCTAATGCAGGAAATATTTATTTTTAGGGCACAAACCTTTTTGTAAATTAAAATGAATGTTTCTTGAAATTGTAATATAGGAACTGGGATAATCAACGATTTTATAGTATGGAAATGGATCATAGTTGCTTTTTGTCAAGTTGAGATTGCATAGTATTTTAATATTTTACTCATATTAATTATAAAGGGTGTTCAAAAACTAGTACGTTTGGAGTAGGCCATGAGTTAACAAAACAAGAGACACAGTATGTCTTTACTTAAACATGAACCAAAATAAACGTCAAAATAAATTGAGGTTATAAACGAGGAACTTTAATTTACACTTAAAAATTAATTCATGAACACCATTTTGTAATGCGCAAATTCTACCTACAAGAAATAATTTTTAGTACATAATGCGATTTTGGAACTAATTACTTACAGGAGAGACAAGTAATCAACTGTCAAATAACAATTATTTAGATAACCTCAAAACATCAGGTGTTTGCGGCTCGGCAGCTGGTTATGAAGCGACATACATTTACCGACGCATAACTGATGCACAGCCTACTCCAAACGTGGGAGTTTTTGAACACGGTTTATTAGTATTTAACAAGAAAAGCGCTATATACCATATACAGTGCGGTCATACAATGCCACCCCCCCCCCTACTAACTTTTGAACGACTAAAGATTTTTTAACAAAATTTTGTGTGCTTTAATAGAAAGCTAAATACTATTTTTTAGCCCATACTTTTTATAACTTTCAAAATGGCGGCTAGGCACCACCTTGAACTATTTTTTAAATGCCAATGGGGGTCGTGTGACACTTCATTTGAAAGGCATTTTAATTCTGCGTATGATCCTTGAGTTTCATAAAAGAATATTCATCCAGAAATATATGACAGACGATTGAAAATAACAAGTTTGTGGAAAAAAGAAGGCATCCAGAAATTTTTTTTGCATGTGGGATTTGCGGTCCGGATATGTTATTGGCTTTGTCGAGGACAATAACTTTCCTTATGGCACTTTCCCGTAGCTCGTACCGTTCGGCCTGCAAGGGCGTCCAAAATCGAAATACAAATCAACGTTAAGCACGTGTCTACGTCATCGCAGAGGGTCGGTGGTGAACTCAATCTGTTCGCATAAGTACGACGCATCGACGGCCGGCGAGGGCGATTCTAACATCTCTGTAGGGGCGCGGGGGACGCCAAACCTCAAAAGAAAAAACGTAAAAACCGGCATAAAAGCTTAGCCGGCGTCCCACGCGCCCCCTTCGGGGATGTTAGAATCGCCTTCGCCGGCCGTCGATGCATCGTACTTATGCGAACAGATTGAGTTCACGACCGACCCGCTGCGATGACGTGGATACGTGGTGGACGTCGATTCGTGTTTGAAATTTGGACGCCCCTGGCGGTCGAACAGTACGAGCTACGGGAAAGTGCCATAAGGAAAAGTTGTTGTCCACGACGAGGTAAATGGACCGCAAATCGCAAAATTTTCTGAATGCCTTCTATTTTCCATAAATTTGTAATTTTCAATCATCTGTCATTTTTTTGGATAAATATTTTTTCGAGAAACTCAAGGATTAGACGCAGAATTAAAATACCTTTCAAATGAGGTGTAACTCGACCCTCATTGCCATTTAAAAAAATATTTCAAAATGGCGCTTAGCTGCCATTTTGAAAGTTATAAAATTTAAATATGGTCTAAAAAGTAGTATTTAGCCTCCCATTGAAGCACACAAAATGTTGTGAGTCGTTCAAAAGTTAGTAGGGAGGGGAGTACATTTTTGGACCGCACTGGATATCTATGTATATATATATATATTGCTATGTTACCAGAATAGCGGTATAGACAACCTTAGTGTATGTAAAGTATTGTTAGTTTAATGAATACTGTTAGGTGGCTGGCGAGTCGAGGGATACCAAGTAAGGGTATTTATTCCAACGTAGGTGTTGGACGAATGAAAAGAACCCTGGAGCTCGATTGGCCAAACACTGGGTTGTTGTGAGAAAAAAAAGAATGTTTTAGTTGGTAAATAAAATGTAAAGCTGCGGAGGTGAAAATTATTCACAGTAATCCGAGCTAATTTTTAAATTCAAAATTAAATATAAAAAAATGTTAAGATTGGATTGGAATGAGTTTGGAATAATTGTAACCTTATAAAGTAATAAAAAGTGGACGATAAATGTACTGGTAATCTTTCATTTGGGACGTAATCAGAGTCAAAGACAGCAAACTACGAAGAAGTGGAAATATAATAAATGAGCGACCCAGCAATTGAGACAAACTATTATGAGAGCTAGCCGGATGCAAGGTGAAGTAATTTTAAGCGACTGAAGTCAAGGTTGAATTAGAAGTGTACGTTGCTGTCCATACATAGCAATATGTTCAGGAAACGTATCAGAAAAAACGGTAATTTTCAATATGTTCTACAAAGGTTTAAATAACGCATTTGTTAAAACGATTTCACTAAAACGGTGTATAAACGATTTATAAACGGTTTAAAGTAAACCGTTTGAAAAAAACCGTTTACAAATCAAGCATGTGTTAGCTGGGCAGTGTTTGGTATTTTTTAGCTATAGCTGCAGCGTTCTTTTTTAAATTTTATCATCGATTGACGAGTACCACCACAGGAATTCAGAACATTTATAGCATTATAACGCCACATTAAATTACCAATAACACTACCGCGAATTTTATAACGCAGTTCAAACTTTAAATATTTTTCATTATAGTAATTTCCGAATTGCACAGTCTTTTTCATCAACAAATTTTTTTCCGAAGACATGGTAGAATTTCTATACCACAATTATTTTAAATAGATTTGAAATTGAAACTCATTTCCCATTTGCCTCTGATATCTTGTAAATCAGAAATTAAACGTCTGATATTTCTTTCTTCAATATTCATCATTGCCGTAATGTATTCAATATTTTAAACCACAACTACTATATAACTTCTGAACGGTTCCAAAAAATGTTAGTGTTTTTGAATGAATCCATCCAGTGGATGTAATATTTTTAAAGTTATAAGGTCGGAGCAATTTATTATCCTACTTCGGACTCTAATTGTTAGTCCTGCCTTTCTATGGTTAATCAGCGCAAAAGAAACTAATTGTGGGCCGGGGCCGGGGAAATTTTCCTCCATAACCCCCCCCCCCGACGGCCCCACCCGTAATCTGCTTGAATGACGAAATTAAAATCTTCACTTAATGAGCGGAAGATCTTATGAAAGACGATCGTCAATAGACATTTGGGCTAGGATATTAATTAATAATTTAATTGGTCCCCACATTCTAGCCAGACGACTTAATTCAGCCTTGTGTTTTCAATTTTTAAATGACAATTTACTGCTGCCATTGTTCGATGAAGTTCCATTCCCAGTGAGATTAAATTGTTGGTTTCAATACGACGGTGCATCGTCACATTATAAAATGCGAGTGAGAAATATCCTGAGTGAAAATACATACAATGACCTCCTAGATCACCGGATCTGAATCCGTTGGATTTCTTTTGCTGGGCGATTTGAAAAAAGCGTTTACTGGGAACCTGTTGTGAATCATGAAGATGCCTTAAAGTAGGAGCCAACCTATTTGAACACATTTGGGGACAACGGATGTGGAAAATATCTTTTTTGCTAATATATTATTCGTTTTATAAAAAGTCTAACTTAAACGTTAAGTTCTGTATTTTAATAACCAACGGACAATCAGAAAAATGTCCACTGTTAATTTTCTATTTGTTTTAGCTCCCTGAATCAAATCCTCGACTCGAGCGTCTATTTCGAACCCTGTATACAGTATATTGACAAATTATTCATTCGCAACGCTTCAGAGAATAGCTAAAGAATTAAGACAAAAACTCATTCGATTTGTAATAGGCCCTTCTATAACATTGGAGTTTCAAAATGCAGATTAGTTTTCGCAAAACTAAATTTCAGTAAATTCGGTTTCAGTAATAACGATAGTTGCATATGTACCCATACATATAGGGACAGACACCACCTTTTTAGATTCCTAGAGATCAAAAATGCATAGTTCCGAGTTTTTTCGCCTAAATAATACGCTTTAGAAGTGTCCCTAATATTTGGTTAAAAACAATATACCGTTCAAAAAGATATGCACATATGTACACAGTGTATGAATATTTCTACTAAAGCAACTAAAAGACAATATTATGACCCCACCGAAGAAACATGTTTACCATGCTATTTATATGTTATATAAATGTGAACTCCGCTTTCACTCTTTATAAGTAACGGGTGGCGTACAATTTGAAAATGAATTTATACTAAAATTAATTTTTATTTTCTACACTTGCTAGCTTAATGTTGATTTTGAAAGATATGAATTATTAATTGTGACATACATAAATATGTCGAATCTTGAGAAGTAAAAAATCACATGGGAAAAACCTAAATATTTATAGATACATAACTGCGTTAATGGTAATTGTAATTAGAAAATATTTTTTAAATCTGTGCTCCTACTGGCACTAATGAACAAGACTGTAATGAGAGAACGCCGACCCAGGCGCAAGAGCTGGACGCCGAAAATGTCTATAATACAGCGAGATCATTAAAAAAATTACTTTCCACATCCGTGTTGTCAATATTTACTTTTAATTTTGGTAAAGCATGAAGTTCGGACAAAGTCATTCAACTTTATGTGTACATTTTATTCTTACTTGCAGTATAGACTACCTTTTATACGAATAAATCAACTTTTAAATAGAGCTATTAAACGCCAATTACCACCATAAACATAAACCAAATTACTATACAATGTCCAAAGTTTTGTAGCGAATATCATAAAATGGTGTTCGAATAAAATGTCTTAAACCGTAACAAGTATTTTTTATTGGCATTAATGATCTCTTTGTACTATGTATATGCAAAATATTTAGGGAGTAATGCCGCACCTCTGTATGCAGCCCTTTTTCATATATATGCATGAAGGACGAGATATGGTTACAATTCCACAACACCGCAGCCTTAAAGCTTATTGTGTCGTTCGTCATGTCGCCCATTCAGTGAAGAGTTTTCCGTTTCTATCAGGTTTAGTAGTCTCTTCACTAGGTTTTCTCTTGTTAGAGTTTCTCGATAGTTTGCTCCTCCCAGGAGTGTATACCTCCATCTGGTCAGAGCTCCACATTCGAAGATGAAGCTGCTTCGTCCTCCTCATTACAAAGTCTGCAAATTGCATGCATGTGTTTTCGAAGGGGGCAGTGACCGGTTACCAGCCCCATCACTAGCCTGATTTGGAATGTGCTTAATCGCAGTATATCATCCGTCAGTTTTTTTGATGGTTTCCTTAGCATTACTTTACTATGTCTCAATCCACTCATGGAGTTCCGGTGGTTTTGGTTATCCACCCAATCAACCAGCTACGTATTGTGTTTTGGTGACTCCAAATATTGGTGTCGCTAGGTTATTGGATTTAATAGCAAAACTTCATGCCTGCACGTCTGGTTTATAATTCATCATCATCATCTGACATGGATCCGACTCAATATTTAATTTTGTACACCTAGCAAATACAAGAACATGAAGTAAAAAACACGAATGACAACTAACACAATATCGATCTGAACGGTACGGAGGTTGCGGAAAGACCCTTTTCACGACCGCGCTTAAGTCTTGTCAGGTGGGCGGGCGCGCGCTTGCGAGTTCATATTCACTACCGAACGCGCGGAAATTCAAATTGCCCGCACAAAAGCAGCATTTTCATTGCCTTGTATACTCTTGTGTCCGGGCACCGACACTAGGGTTACCCTGTTATGGTTTGCCAGATCTATTAGGTTCTGTAGACAATCTGGCTATCTATTAGGACGAAAATATCTTTTCTTTTGTAATTTCCTTTAATGTTGTCCTGTAGACATATATCTATAGCGTGAGTTTCTGCTTGGAATACTGTACCATTTTCCCCCAGAGATGCATATGCATTAACGCAGGCCTTAATCAATAAATTTTTTTCACTTACTACTGCACAAACGATCTACGTGCTTATGAATATTTGTTCTTGGTACCTACAATTGAGTTTTTCTAAATGCCAGGTTGTTTTTCTATTTTTTTCTTGTGTTAATTGAAATAATACTTCAGAAAGAACTTCTTGTAGATGTCTAGAACAATACATATAAGGTGAGTACAGACATTTAAAAACATTGTAGGAAACATTACAGGAAAATAACGATAAGTACGATTGCATCTCCCGATTTTTTGCCCTAATTAATATTCATAACGCCGAGCTTCTGCTAATCGTTTAGTAAACCTATTATCACCATTTCCTATCAGGTACACATATTGTAAATTATGTATTTCAGTGGTTTGCATAAACTCTTCCAATAAATTTTATATCTGCGTCCTTACTTACAGAAAATTTATCCCAATTTTTAAAGCATAGAGAATCACACTTTTTAGGTTTTGTACGGGAACACATACAACAATACTTGTTTCTAATTCCTGAAAATAATGGTTTTTCAGTTGTTTGTCCTATTATTACATTTACACCTGTAGAAGGATTATAATTTACTTTGTACAAGCATTTACTCCATCCGTTTCTTCTGTTATGAAACTGTTATTATAGGTATATCACACTAGTAGTTACAACCTTCCCTTTTCAATAGCGAATTGAGCTTCTTCTTGTACTATGTATTCTATTAATTCCCATTATGTATTGAATGTACGTTGCTAAATTTCCTCAGTTCTTGCATATAAATGAGGTGATTTAATTGAAAACTGTACAGTTCCAATTACAGTTTCAATTCTTGGGAGGAGACACAAAACACAATGAGTAATTCCATATTTATACGCCGCGACTTTCTTTGGGCAATGTGAATTAAGGGGCTACTAAAATGACTCAAAATAAGCTAAAATTAGCGTTTCCTATTGCCACCTTAACCTCATTAAAAGGCGATATTTCTACATATGGTTTCGTTTATCTAGTAAACTGCATATCCAAGATTGAAATAAGGGGAAAAAATGATCGAAAAATCATAAGAATTGATAATAAAAAATTGCCAAAGTAGCGGTGGTGTCGCGTCATTTCGATGTGCGACATTTCGACGAGTACGACACTTCGCACGCAAGATGTTAAACGCTCTGTTCGCTTGAAAATCTCGGAAAAAACTGAATATCGGAAGCTACAATCTCCTAGCTTGAAAAATAGAACATATTGCTATTATTTGATTGCTGCTACAAAACTATCGCTTGTGTGTGGTAGATTATAAAGAATAATAAGTTCCATTTGAAGGGACGAGATAGTCGCCAAAAATCACTCTGCGGGAACCCTAACAACTGAGTTGCGAAGTTATCGCAACCTAATATTTTCTAATAGAAAGACATTATCAATTAATTTTATTTTGGGTAATAAAACATGAAATAGAATATTGTGGTTTACTTACGAAAAATACTGCACGAGATTTTGAATTCTCAGGTCGGCTTAGATCCCTTTTTCATCGTGGGTTCGTATTTATCAATTTTGCTTCAAATTGTTTTAACATTTTTCACAAATCTGTATATTAATTGGTCTAAAACACATAAGAAGATTTTCGTATTATTAATTCAATTAGAAGATCAATTAGTGTTGCCTATATGATAGTTTTTAATAAAGTGTAAATACAACCAGAAGCTTACTATGTAATTTTATAAGCAAATTTCAGAGCAAATGCATTACATGTTTCATGTTTCGAACAATTCCAAGTTTGCTTATGCAACCACAAACATGTTATGGACGCTCTAACAACGGTTTGGTTGGCACTAAAATATGATTTAACGAAGTTACTCTCACGCGGACAAATGAGAAACTTTAAATTAGATGTCAAGTACAAGCGTATGCTCTCTATGCTAAATAAATTACCAACACGTTTCCGTTGTTTCTGTTAAGCCGTGCATTAGTAGTTTTTAGATGCTTTAAGTTTAAGTTTTTAATGAGGTATACGTTGAAAATCAATTAAAACTTTAATGATAAACATCGTTAGTACATTTCTACAACTGGAATAAAAGTAACACTGGTTGAATATATATTCTGATAGCTACTTCAACACAAAGAAAATGTGTCTGTTATTAATTTAAACTGGTATACAGTAAATATTTTGCCAAATAGAAGTATAATAGAAAATTATTTATACAAACTTCGGTCTAATCCCAGGCGGCAATTACTTCTACATCTATATATATATATATATCTTGACCGTCTGATAGAAAGGGAACGGATAGAAATTCTTATGATGATTTTGGATGGTGGCAAAGGGCGAACACAAGAAGAAGTACTTCAATTAATTGTTCCCACAGATCCTGATCAGAAGCCAACTACGAAATCAGCAGTAAGTAAAACTTTAAAAAGATTTACTGAAGCTGGTACTGTAGGAAATCGTCTTATATCTGGTAGATCGAGATCTACCAGAACTGCAGATAATTCTCTAGATGTAGTACTGGATGTGCTTGGCCAACCCAAAATGTCTGTGCTACACTTTGCCTTAAATTACGTTATGAGTAAGCATTCTGTTCAAAAGATGTTACACAGAGGCAAGTACTTTTAGTGCGAGAACTGGCGGAAGACGATTTCGATAGAAGACGATTTTTGCGAGTGCATCATTGAGTCATTGCAAAAAACGATTTAAAAACCGCATTTCTGCTGAAATATCTGCTATTCCTGACAATTATTGGTTACATAATCCTTTAAACAATTTCAAACATCGAATTCATTATTGCCAAGAAGTAAACGACCAACAGTTTGAATAACTTCATTCTGAACCCTCGAATGGCGGAAAGAGTTCTCCAAAATATCGCTTTAAGGTATATTATATCTGGTCATCAATTAACTATCATTCTGCATACACAATATTAAGTATCGAGACAATTATGATTTCATTATGATTGGGAGAGTTTTATATGCATTTATGCAATTTACGTCTACTTTTGTAACATGAATTTACCACTCAATTTTCATGAATTAATTATAATGTCCAAATAAGTATATACTTAATTTACTTCAGCTTTTAATATTAATCAAAATTCCGTACGTAATCTACCAACTTAATAACTAAACTAGTTTCCCTTTTTAATGCCCATCAAGTAAGTCAAAATTCACTTAGACATTTACGTGGTAGTTTAATATATTTCAAAGGTTAGCATTTCAATTAAAACGCTCATTTACGTAGATAATTTCAAATAACCTTTAGCGCAGTCCAACGGGTATAGCAGGTTAGAAGGAAATCTCCGCAAAATTTAAATATCCTACAGCAGAGAAAAATAATTTCTTAGATATAATCACAAGCAAGTGAAGGTTGTCTTTTTTTTTTACTTTGGCAAACTGAAATTAATTTTCACTTTATGAATATGAAAATTAAAATTTCACCAAATACGAACTAACTTTGCTGACCATATACAGGGCGAGTGTGCTGTGACGAATCTGCTTGATATCGAGGTTATTTGAAATATTAAAAAATATTTTTGGACAGATCGTAACAGACAGCACTCTTAGGTTTTATCAAAAACATACTTATAAACGACGAAGATGAATAAAAATTTTTCAAAAATTGAAACTTTTAATGCTGGGTATTCCTTAGAATATTCTTCTCTGAAATTATAATATTTAGAAAATCAGTTCTTCTACTTATTTCAAATGAGATATTTCACATTGAAAAAGTAGTTTGCATCTGCTATCTGTTACTGTAATTAGGCCGTTTATTTGTCCAATTTAATTGGTTTTTGGTTTCATTTCCAATTTTAACTGGCGTTTACATGAATATTTTAGGAGAAACGTAATTGATTTTTAAAAAAGAACCTTCACGCACAACAATATTAAAAGCAACGACACCAAAAATTTTTAAAAATTGTTTAGTCCTCTTGGAGAAATAATTTTGCTAATAATTCAAATAACCGAAGTCTCAAGCTGATTCTTCTAGGAGATTCAACCTGTGTATACGATCATACACATAGACAGACGCTTTGTAAAGAACTTGTTTGGATTCTTAGAGTATAGAAACTGATACGTACCTTTGTCAAAATCTCAAAATTGATTCTTAAATTAATACTCCTCCTATACCTATATGAGGGGAAAGAAGAATAAGTCGAAATGGAATTGTATTTTGAGTTTCTCAGTTTGACTACGTATTTATTATTGAATTCCTAATTACTATATCACATCGACATTCATTATTCACTGGTGAAATCCAGCTGCTTTGACAACGATATACAGTTAAAACGTTTGATTTAAAATAGCGAACTATCAATTTTTAAATAGATACCCTAAAATTACAGCTGCCTTTCCAGTAATGTAAATTATATACGGATATATATATATATATATATATACAGGGTGTCCCAAACCGTACCGGTAATATTTAAAAGATGAATTGCAGAACTTATTTATAGTCAAAAAGTCCATATAAACATATGTTCTAAACGTAACCGTTAAGAAGTTATTGTTTATTTCATAATTTATGTGGTTAAAATTTTAGTTCAACGAATTTTATCATATAAACCTTTTTTAAATACATTCATATTATTTTATTTACAAGAAATGTTCAAAATTACTTCCATTGTGTTCGATATACAAAGCCGCACGTCGCAGAAAAGATCGCTGCGTATTTAATATAGTTGCTGGGCTATTTCTAATAATATCGACAGCCTGCTGTGTTCTTTGGCGTAATTCTTCTACCGTGTGCACTTCAGTTGCATAAACATCTGTTTCATGTGACCCCAAAGATAAAAATCTAATGGAGCCAGGTCTGGCGAACGCGGTGGTCATACTACGGGTCCTCCTACTCCAATCCATCTTCATGGAAAATTTGCGTTAAGCCAAGCTCTAACACGAAGACATTGATGTGCTGGTGCCCCATCGTGTTGATACCACATTGCATGTCTAATGCTTAATGGCACATCTTCCAGTAATAACGGTAAAGAGTTTTCTAGAAAATATTCGTAATTCGCACCATGCAAACGGTGTGGCAGTTAAAATGGTCCAATCAGACGATTATGAAGAATACCACCTATCATATTAACACTAAATCTACGCTGAAAACAGGAGCGTCTTCTTAAATGAGGATTTTCTGCAGCCCATTCATGAAAATTATGATAATTATTGATACCATCTCGTGTGAAAGAAGCTGCATCGGTCTATAAAATATGCGGTAGATTTTGATTATTTTGTACTCAATTACAAAATCTTAAACGAGCTTCAAAGTCATTACCTAGAGCTTGAACTATCTTTGATGATGAGCACTTCTTATTATTCTCCAAACTGGATTTCTACATATTCCAGTACGTAATGGAATTCTTCGCACACTTAAAGACGGATGTTCTTGTAATAAATCAGGAACTTGTTCGTCATTGTTTATGAGTCTACGGACAACTGCTTGGCCGACTGCATGTCTTGCATTGAAAGTGCCATGTTCCTTCAGCTGGCGATGTGAATTAAAAAAAACTGTACGCGTAGGCAGTCTTCTATTGGGATGTCTTCTACGATATCTTGTTGTGCTGCTCAAGCATTTCCATCACACAGACCGTAAACATAATGAATATCTGCATATTCTTCATTTGAAAATAACACTGGCATTGTGAATCATTTGTGAATTGCAATAGGAATAAGGATACAAAGAAGAAGCCAATAACTTCAGTATCACAGTAATAAACTACAAGTTACAAACAATAATTTGTTAAAAACGATGTTCAAATGTTAGCAAACAAAAGACGCGATATAATGGCAACTAGATCAGTATTTCAGAAATCCGTTGAACTAAAATTTTAGCCACATAAATTATGAAACAAACAATAACTCGTTAACGGTTACGTATAGGACATATATTTATATGGATTTTTCGACTCTAAATAAGTTTTGGAATAATTCATCTTTAAAATATTGCTGGTACGTTTTGGGACACACTGTATATATATGTATATATATTGCTGTGTTTATCCCTTAAATAATTATAATTATCGCCCCACGTTTGTAGCGACAAAAGTTGCTATGTTATAAAAGTCATGGTATAAAACAAGCAACTTACGCCAACTAGCTCAAACATAAAACTGTTATATCAAGGAATTTAAAAAAAGTGTCTCTATTCTCTACTCGTGGCTTCGTCTCGTTCAAAAGGTAAAAACGTTGAAAAAACTCGTGCAAATTCTTTCAACCCTCACTTTGCTTTAATGTCATCGTAACTAGTTTATCTTTTATCCGAACCAACCTTTACACTGTAGTAAGGCAACCTAAAATGCCCCTGGATGGTTGCTTATCTGGACACAGACTGCATTCACCTCTATCTGGTCGGTACAGCTCTCCGTGGACTGCAGGCTCTTCCCGTCACATCGTTCTGTCCCATTTTTTATTTGCGGCGATTAAAACCACACTTCTTGTAAAATATTATATTTTTTATGACATTCAAAAAAAAACAAAAGTAATCTCCAATTCAAAATTTAGTAATCGTTGACGGAAGAGGTTATTTTGAGACGGAAAATACGTCTTGTGCCGACGGCAATTCAAAAGTGAATGAACAATACAATTATTTAATCCAATTTAAAACCTTACTTTTACTCGAAAACCAATGAAATTATAAGGTTTATGACAGATGGGAAAACTGTCAAGCTGTAAAATCCCATTTTTAAAAATATTATTAATTTACACAATAAATTACAATGAAACCTTCAGATGGCACTTATGCCCAATTAGCATTCAAGCTCCCCATTATAATATCACAGCAATATATATAAAGATATTGGTGTGTTATTCTATATTCACATGGTTATTATATTGATATTAGTTTCATTTATTGATTTATAGAACAAAAATTAGGAGTTATTTTCCTTAAATTTTGTTATATTTGATTGCATTTGGCTTGATTCGACTAGTCAATGCTTTGCTTCGAGCTGCATATTTGGAATGAATTTATTGCATCTGCGGTCTTCTACCTC
>JABXWE010010994.1:0-21312 GCA_014611495.1 Limonius californicus | reverse complement strand
CAGAGTGATTAGTATCATCACTTTTAGAAGTTAAAATTACTGTTGATACACTCGTGATTTAATACAATACATTAAATTTTATAGTTTAGCTAGTCACCATCACTGTCACTATCACTTTGGCTCAGGTAAATATCTTGTGGTAAATTTCGTTTCAGCCGTGTGTGTATTTGTCTTTGTCCAAGTTGATAGTACACTGCTCCACTACAATTGTTAATGCTTGAATGAAAGTTTATGGTTACTTTTTTGATGTACTCGGTAATCGTAAGTAGACCGAGTTCTGTATGCAGTTGTCTGTTGGTAACATACCAAGGGGCATTCACTGAGATTCTAAGAATTTTGTTTTGTAGCACTTGGATTCTTTGTAGGTTCGTTTTGGATGTGTTCCCCCAGATTACACAGGCGTAGAGGACTAGTGGCCGTATTAGTGTTTTATAGAGCAACGTTGCACATTTATATTTTAATGACGATTGCCTGTTGATAAGCGGATATAGCTGAGCTAATCTCGCATAGCCTTCGTTTAATTTTTTAGCTATGTGGCACCTCCAGGTGAGCCTAGTATCTAGGTACACACCTAAGTATTTCACCGCTTCCGTGGTGTGTTTCCACATGATTGGATTGTTGTTAATTAATATTGGCGGTGGTTCATTGATTTTTCTAAGGGTGAATATTTTCGCTAAGCACTTATCATAGTTTATCGTTAGGTTCCAGCGTTTGAACCATCTTGTCAGTTCATTTGTTGCATGTTGTAGTTGCATGATTGCATTTAGAAGGCTGTCATTTTTAGTCAGTAATGCAGTATCATCTGCGAATAATGCTAAGTCTGCTTTTGTGCTCTGTATATCATTGGTATAGATGTTGAATAAAATAGGACCTAAAATGCTACCTTGGGGAACTCCTGCTCTGATGTGCCTTGTTGATGATACTGTTGCATGAATTTTTGTAGCAAACGTTCTATTGTCAAGGTATGAGAATAAGATGGCCTTCAAATATCCTGGGATGGTAAGATTAGTAAGCTTGTATTTTAAACCTTCTATCCATACGCGATCAAAGGCTTGTGCTAGATCTAGAAAAAGTGTCGCTATGTATTGCTTATTTTCGTAACACGTTTCCATTGTTTCTACAATACGCTGGAGTTGGTGACATGTAGAATGTCCCTTTTTGAACCCAAACTGACAGACTGGTAATAGTTGTAACCTCTCAATTTCAATACTTAACTGGTTATTAATTACTTTTTCTAGTAATTTCGATAACGTTGGTAATAGGCTGATAGGTCTGTAACTGGTGATAGCTTTTTTGTTTTTTCCTGGTTTGGGGAAGAGAAGAACTAATGCATGTTTCCATTTGATAGGAAAATAGCCCATTCTCAGGCACGCGTTAAAAATGGTAGCTAAGTAAGCTAATGCTTTCCGGGGGAGTTGCTTAAGGATTATGTTAGGTATTCCATCTTCGCCTGGTGTTTTGTTTAGTGGGAGTGCTTTAATTATTGTAGCTAGTTCTTTCGGTGAGGTTGGTTTCATTTGATCTCCTGCTAGTGGAAGGTGTGTTTCTATATGCCTGACTACTATGTTTGCAAAGCATCGATCTTGATGATTGTTAGTGGTGAATGTTTTTTCAAGGTGGTAGGCGAAGGCTTCACATTTCTCTTCATCAGTGCTATAAGTTTCGTTGCATGAGGTTATTGTAGGAATTTCTTGTGCCTGTTGCAAAATTCTTCTTGTGGTTTTCCATAGTCCCGGGTCGCCTGGTTCATAGGTGTTGATGTGCATCTGGTATGATCTGATTCTGTATTCATCCAGTTCTCTTCTAATTCTATGTGATAAGTTATTAACCTCGTTTTTCGTTGCAGGATTTCTGGTACGTTGCCACTCCCTACGCAGTTGACTTTTTTGCTTTATTAAGTTGATTATTTGCAAGGGATGGATTTTATAGTTATTGGTGTTTCGTTTTTTTCGTGGAGTTGTGGCCTTTTGTACACTTTCAGTGATGCATGTTGTGTAATTAGTTACAATAGATTTTGATTTACACCCATTTTGAAACGCATTTATAAGTAGAAAAGCAGTGAAAATTACGTGAAAATTTGGAAACATATATAAATTAAATAAACTCTCTAAAATCGTAACTAGGAACTTAAGGTGTGAAATATCAATTGTAACTACCTCTGCGGAATTCGGAATTTAATATTATCTTGATTTGCTTTGTTTTTATTTGAGTTTAAATTCTCTTGTAAATTAGCTCTAGATAGATGTTATATTATTCTTTAGCAACCTAACGCTTAAAAAGTAATCTTTGACAAAAAATGCAATTAAAACTTGTTAAATAAAAATATATTGCAAGTTTTGCATTCAAATTGTACAACAATGCTAGCAAATCGGCATGGCAGAATGTTGGGAAAAATAGTGTACACATTTATGTTCTTAAGACAACCCGGTAACACAAATATTTTGGTAATGTTGATTAACATCGAATATTCAAATTCTCATAAACTTTGCTTGACAGCTTATTTATAATCTACAAGATCAATATCAGCAACGCTCTAAGCTAACAAATGGCTAAGATTGCCTAAA
This sequence comes from Limonius californicus, assembly GCA_014611495.1. NCBI lineage: Eukaryota > Metazoa > Arthropoda > Insecta > Coleoptera > Elateridae > Limonius > Limonius californicus. The sequence continues at coordinate 18,748 of JABXWE010010994.1, read as the reverse complement.
ATGAGGGTATTGTCGAATCTCCGACGTATCTAATATAGTAAAACATTAAATTTAGAAATAATCGTTATTAGATTCCAAAAATGGCCGAAGCGCACACTAGCTAATAAAAATGTGGAAGGCGTTGTCGCAACCGATATCCTTGCCTCACTATATAAGTTACAACTAACGATACAGTTTTATATTGTGAAATGACATTTAAAACAATGAAAAGTGGCAATAACCAAATTATCAAGGTTGCTTTCTTTATCCAGTTCTTGTTTCTTATATAAGTCAGTTAAGAGAATTTCAGATTATGAGTTTGAAAAATAGAAGACAACTACAACAGTAGTATTTACATCAAACATTATTACAGAACTTATTCGGCTACTAAAAGCCACTTAAATATTCCCGTCGAATGAGGGGCGTTGTATAATAGAGCACTTAAATACACACTACAATTGAAAATATCAACAAGTATAGAATGTAATTCGTTTTCTCCATACAAAAATGAAAACGCTGCTGAAAATTACCGTCAAACGTGCGAGGGCTATGATTATGGGTTAGAAATATCAGAGATAGCCAAATAAACATACACGATAAGGAACAAACTGGAAGACCTTCTGTTGTCAACGACAATCTAGCGGAAAGTTTTCAAAAAAATTCGTGATGATCGGCGCTTCACGATTTTAAAAATGGCCGAGTAAGGTCCGATAATTTCACCTACGGTACTGTATGAATTTGACGCGAACAGACTATAGTAAAACAAACTTTGAGCGAAGCGTGTGCTAAAGATGTTAACAGATATTGATAAAAACAAAGGATTGTATCTAAGATTTAAATATAATAATTTTTTCTCATCTACACATTTTTAGGGCCGATCGGCTCTTAATTTCCGAATAATTTGTATACGGTATGTAAAACATCAAAATAAACGTTATAATAATTAAATATTTATAGAATTTTTCGAATATAATTTCAGGTTTTACATAGACAAACAACATTATAGTATGTGTAACGACTTAAATTAATTGTTAGAAACCACAATTTTTAAATGCTAGAAGTGCAACTATTGATTATTTACTTTTAATTTTAAACCCTACCGGTAGATGTATAAATAGTTTACACAAAAAAAAAGTATAATGATATTTAGGAAAGGATTTCTCTCCAATAATTTCCTTAAGTAATTTCAATTGAAAGCACACTCAATTATGGAATCGAATTGTACTTTCAGGCTAGTTTCTTATGTACAATCGAGAACAGTATCCGAAAATTACTGCACAATTATTTGATTAATTATAATTGAGAGCTTCTATAATACTTTCATGTCAGTGATGATTTTTATATACAGCGATTCCACTTTCATGTGAAACACAAAATTAGCCTGGAGATATTAAAACCGGATGTTAAGTAATTAGCCATGAGCCTTCAAAGCTTGTAGTGCTAATTGATATGTAAATGTATATATATTAAGTAATTGGTGTGTATTTTTATTTCTATCGTCCCTAATTATACTTACTGTGGTGATAATCCCGCTGAAAACCAGCAGTTTGAATCGTCAAATTTAAAACAAAATAAACACCCCAGTTTTACACACTCATCTAATTTAAATACTTCAACATAAAATGTTTATGTGTAAGACTGCGCACGTCATTTAATACATTTATGTATGGAAAATCATCCGGGAAACAACGGAACAAGCATTACTGATTATATCACAAGATTTCCTGAAGATCTTTTTAGCTAGACAGGTCTTATTCTGCCTACATCCACAGTTTACAAACACAGGATCCGTTGTTTCAAGAACATTTAGAAAAGGCCTGAATACTAATTATATTTACCGTTCACTCCATATGACATAACTGCGTTTATTAGGGGTTCTAAGCACGTTCACGCATTAAATATACAAACATTATGCATACAGAATAGTACTGTATTCACGCATTACCATATAAAGTTGATTTGGTATTGTTTTAAAAATGAAAAACTTATTTAAATCTTCGGACGCTTACTTTTTGTTTTTTACAAAATTATGTATCTGTGTTAAAGATTACGAAATATTTCAACATCTAAATTAAACACAAATGCTATAAATGTATTAAAATACTATCGAAACAAAGTTGTAAGCGAATGTTGTGCATCCAACATCGGCTGAAAATCATACCTAAGGCAGTTTACTCTATGCAGAAAAATTTATAAAAAATGTAATAGCAGCGTACGCACAAACCATGGTACAATATTTTGAAAAATACATTATAAACATGTCAAATAATTTAATTTAATACTTCTTTCTCGCTGTAAAGAAATTCTATGAAAAATGGTTAGTCAACGTGAAAAGCTTTGCGTTCTAACACCTTCGATGTTTATTGTAGGCACACAAAATCATTCACACTTACACACAACATAACAAAACGCAACAGTTAATACTCACCCAAAACATTTATCAAGGGCCTGTCAGGCAGTTGTACGGCTACACCAAAACCACCTAATTTCACAGGCGCAGAATTTTCTGCTGTTGCCAGCAGAACACATTCAGGTTTGATATCTCTATGGATGATGTCGTTTTCATGGCAGTATCGCAAGGCTTCCAATATTTGTCGCATGTAATGACTATCGACAAAAATATTTGTTACTAACGTATTTTTAATGAAAGTAGTATAAAGTGAAAAAATATATAACCCATCAGCAAAAAATGGGAACAATTAATTTCTTGTACAATCTCCTATATTTTGTTCGACATACCTACCTACATTAGGAAACCTGTCCAAATTTAGAAAAGAATATTTATGTTTCTCAGATTTAAAAAACCAATTACCTTTGCCTCGTTTAATCTAGACAATATAAACTAAACTTACAGATTATCAATCACAATTTCAATGTTAATACAATTACTATATTTTTTAATATCAAATAGAACAATACCAAATTAGCTTTAATTCAAATATACCGAAAGAGACAAGCAATTACATAAATGTCATTCGTTTATTGATATTTGGTCTTATGACTCATTAAACAGTTTGCAATTTTTTTAATAGCAAAATATTTCTTTTTTGCTTCCTAATAATTTTTCAATAAAACTTCAAAATTTAGTTTAGTTCTATTACGAATACATGATGAAGGTCAACTAATTACTCATATGTGATTACTGAAACGTAAATCCTTCCTATTGCAAAATATATTTACAACGCTATAAAAAAAAGCTTCACAGTAAATATAATATTTGAATAAATTTGTAGTTGAGGGACCTTAATTTCTAAATAAAAAAAATACAATGCAAACTTTAGTAATTTGTAAAAATGAATCTATTGTCATCTTTAAAGCTATCTATGGGGGTTTACCATCTCGTCGTATAATAGCCATTTCAACTATATACATGTACTTGCTTTGTCAAAAATTGGACACTACTTAACTGAGTTTATAAAATAAAACTGTAGCAGGATAACTACGTCAATTCCGTAAAAATTGATGCAAAGTATTGTAAGATGGACTTAGTTATATTACAACTGGAGTGTGTGCTATCGTACGACGTATTAGCATATAACTTACTTCCGATTATAAAAAAAATGCTATTGGTCTCTTGTTTATTAATTATTTTGCCTAAAGGAAACTGATAATATGTTCTTTATATTCTCTAATAAACCTTCTAACATTACAGTTATAATTTACTAAACACTTATTGATATTGATATTTTAACTCCCCAAATGAAATGTACACTACCTACATAATCTACCATAAACAGAACCACTTTTCGTGGTCTTAAATTCATTAAAAGCAACAGTGTACAATCATGCATAGTTGCTCTAATAACAGCTCGCTAAAAACGTACTATTTCAATTCTGTTGAAATTAGAGCGTTCTAAAATACTTACTGCGAAATGTAAAAATTATGCTTCGAAGATGGAGTAAGTATGTATCCAGCTTTTAAAAAATCTATGGTCAAGAGAGCTAGTGCTTGCTTTTCACCCAGTTGCCGTATGTCTGAACTTAATTAACTACCTAGCACCAGTGACTTACAAACGGCAATATACGTCATTTATCCGGCATCATTTTCGGTCTTTTTAGACCTAACCATCTAGTACCTTGCTGGTTTTCATTTATGTGACACTCTGATTTTCATTTTAAAACATAAATCTTTTTATGATGTAAATAAGAAAACAACCTGGGTTTGCAAAAGAATGAGAAAACCACGATATGCTTCATGATTTTTTTTAATACAGATTGTAAAAAATAGTGTAACAAACTTCTACAGCTGACAGTAGTTAAAAAAAAAGTTCCTATGAACACGGTCTCGAAATGGCGTTCTAAGGGTGCTACGGCCCTTTAAAAGGTTAACAACAAATGTTGTTTCCGTTTCAACTTAGCTAATACGAAAACGCAATTTTAATAAAACGTGGCACACGTATGTTAAATCTTCCGTACAATTAGATGGTATTCGAATGAAATTGCTATACGCCTCATAAGGGCTAGTTTTGATGGGGATGAAGGGTTGTTTTCATAATAACTTTTCATATTTTTAGCACTTTTTAAATATCAGTTTAATATCCGAAAACATTGAATAATTTTAGGTCAAAAAGTTACTCTTGTTTTAAATCGATAGACCCAACCGTTTTCCAGATATTTGAACTGAAAAGTTTTATACAGGAAAAATTAATTATATAGCAGTAGTTATATTTATATTTAATAAACACGGTGATGAAGGAGCGCTTTCGTTAAAATCTAGTACAAACACGTTAAATTCTAAGTGCAATGTAATGATGGTAAAATAAAATCATCCATGTTTCATAAGGGTAGTTTTCAGATGGATATAAAAAAGATAGTATTATTTATTTTGGTCAGATTATTATTAGAAGAACTAAATATATTTATGTAAAAAAATGCATTGGTACTCAAAATATTTGGAATTTCGATATCTTTTTCACATAACCATTGGCAATAATTCACTAGCGCTGGATAATCAGCTGGACTGAATGTTTTTGGACTCTGAACTGAACATGATATGGATCGAATAACTGAGTGTGTAGAGTAACCCGGGCAATTTAAGGGCTTACATGTTCCAATGCAACAATCCTTAGAAGTGAAGTTTTTAGGTCATCCTCGGCTCTCCTCGAAATACGTTCCTCAACAAAGTACAACCACGGGCACAATGCAAATTGATAAGAGTAAGAATTCTTATTTATATCTTTAATACTTCATATAGAGTCGATTGTAAATAAACTATATTAAATTTAAAAAAATGTATCTACCTGTACAAAAATTACGTTTTCTTAATAAAAGTAAGTAGGTACGATTCGGAATTAACTTATTTGTACTAAATTTTAACAGAACTGTCATTTTTGGCCGTATTTAAAAATAAAAATAAATTAATTACCATAAAATTCATTTTTCCTTGATAAGTGCACTTCAGTTCAAATATCTACAAAACGGTTTGGTCTATCGATTTGAAACAAGAGTACCTATCTTTTTACCTAAAATTGTCCAACCTTTTCAAATATTGGGCTAACACTGAAAAACCATTGAAAATAAGAAAGTTATAATGAACGACACTCTCCACCCTCGCCAGAACTACCGTTTCTCTACCATTAACTTTTACTTTCAAACGATAATGTTAACTTTTCAATCTAGCAATAGAGTAAGATTAGAATAACTTTGTTTTCGACCTCCTATAAGTACATAGAAAGAACACAAATTAACAAAGTATATATCTTTTATCTAATCAAACAACGGCTGCAGGTAAATCCATATTCTTTCCTGTGCCGGAAACTATGTGATATTAAGTATGCGCGTCTGCGAAAATTTTTTGATTAGCTTTTCGATGTTGCGATACTCCTGTGGCGCATTTCCATATCCCTTAACAACCCGCTACTTCAGTAACTTTAAAATATCGTAATTCTCTGATCTTGTTCCTACGAAAATATTAACGTTTAGCGAAAAAACAACTAGAAATTTATATTTTTATTGTTATTGCAATCAATTTCTATAATAATGTTGAACGCTTTCGGTCTATAGCATAGTAATTACGTTATAAGCATTTAACTCAATCAGAAAGCTGCATAGCTGTCTTTCTATTTTTACAGCAAGTAAATAATAAAAGAACATAATAAATAATACACATATTTACTTCATCATCTTAATAACTTATTAATATCTAAACTTACCTCGCAACGGATTCGCTATATACGAACCCAGCGGCGGCCCTACGAACTACCTCGTAGCATAGGTCAGATCCATCCATACTGAAACAAATTGACAAATAACACGGGACATCTAGTGCAATAAATATAAATGATGTTGGCGTAGACCACATCCCAAGGGAAACATTTTAGGCATTGGGTTAAAATTTCAGAAGCGGCGGCTCCGTCCCGCGTTTTAGTGTTCAGTGAACAGATTGACACCGGTGTAACAAAAAAAGCTTCGATTTTAATCACTTTTCCAATCAACTAACATATTACTAAGAAAAACATAAAAACTACACTGCGTTACGACGATAAGGATTCTTGAATCCCTGGACATAATTGACCCTTAGGTTTCGAAATCAGTGAACTGATAAATAAACTGCAAATTGTACAATAACCATAATACTTTTACATCCGTAATATAATAAGTTAGGGATCCGCCAGGACATTTATGTTTACTAAAAAAGGTTCAGGACGTAGGAAACATGGGAAAATCTTGTTATATTTAATTTTAACCGTCATAATCATACCGCGAGCCGAACTTTTACTGGTTTTTCTAAACTTCCATTAAAAACCTGAGTATAGGTTTATACTTTCTTCAATAAAAACGGCTACAGCGTATAACAACTTTATTTATTCAACTTAGCCCCAGCAAACCATTACATATTATTAAATAGTAGGCAGAATAAGATCGAAAACAAATTAAGGCCACCATAAGAAAAAAATACAGCATTGAGGTTTGGTTAACATTAAAAGCGGCCGTCCACTGTATTGAAATGGCACTTGCTTTTCTAATTGTATTAATTTGTATTACGTACTATTTCACTAATATACATTGAATCGCACTCTAGAATATATGTTTATTTTAATATTTTAAAATAAACCTTGTTGCCTTACTTAACCCTTAACTTAAGCTCATACTTATATAGTATAAAGACAAGAAAACTAAACAATAAAAAATATTTAAAAATAATACACAGTTTCCCATTTCAGATAAACGGGTTGCATAAGGTTACTGAAGACAGCTGAAAAATTTCCTTATCTGTAAGAAGTGAAGTTTGCATACCATCTACTAGTATGTACGGTTTATTGATTTTAAATGCAAAAATAGTTACAGTACGCGATAGCTCGCCAAAGGACCGAATGGTATACCTAAAAACAATATGATTTTTTCACTATCTAGAATAACAGAGTTCTCGAATAGTAGTATGTAACAGTTTTTAAATAAAACTAGTTTTTGAAAGTAGCAATAATAATAATTTGTATAACCATAGAGGAGTCTGGTATCACAGTTTTCAGGTAACTCTAACACATCTAGCTTGACCTAACGACTAATACGGTAAATGTAACCGGGACCAGCGTCTTTGACGTGCATTCCCTAGTACAGTCGGTCGCTGTTGTTGCACCGCTAAATAGACCACTCATTCTAGTAGTGACCCAAGCCTGAGATGCTTAAACTTTGGATTCTCTTCGATGATACAGTGGAAGCACAGGTAGAGTATGATTTAAGGTCGAAGAAATTCCAGAGAATTGTTAAGCCCCTCTCAAATTTACAGTTCGTGAGCCATCAACGTCCAGTAAGATATCGGCTTTTATAATAATTTTAAGTACGGTTCTATTTTATAAAACTGTTTCCCCGACCTCAAAAAAATACAAACGCCATAAAAAATTGACGTGACGTATTTTTATAAAACTACATGCTGGCGCACTGAATAAACCGCTTTTATAAAACTTTTGCAATAACCAACACACGAACAATTAAAATTTAAAAAAACACAAAAGAGGCTGAAATGCCGTCCTTGCTTATTTAAATACGATGTAGCTCTTTGATCCAAATATACATAAACATTTTATAAAAGCTCAGGTGTTATGCTGCTATATTCCTACAAAATGCTTATTTATTAGTATGCTATGTTTTAAATATGGTATTTTTTAAGTACAGAAACAGAAACAATGGAGTACAAACATATGGTCTTGCCACAAAACTGTAAAATACTCCACAACTGTTTTGTTTTGAAAATATCCTTCTTATAAATTTTCAGCGTGTTGTTGATTCATAAATGATTAAACAGTGTGTCTTGAAAAACTTTTGGTGAAACAAGTCTTTTGGATAATATAACTATCCAGAATGCTATTTTAATGGCTTGTCAGTAAACTTGATTAGACTAAAAATTTGCACCTCGCATTCGCATAAACTGAGAGTGTATACATCCCTAAACATGAAACCAAGATTGAACATATCCTAATACAACGATAATTATTTTTCCTTGAGATTATTAACAAACCATTTACAATATACTTTTGGTATATTTGTAGCTAATAAGAGAACCACTTTAGGTTCTTCAGCATAACATGACCGACACCTTAACTGGAATTCGCCTGTTGAGATAATTATCTAATATAAAATAGATTGTTTGATTTTTTTCTACTGTAGCTCTGTAAGCTTCAATACGTAGATCTGTTCGATTTGCAGTAGCTCGAAAAGTTGTTACGGTTCTCTTTATTTTGCGAAATAATAATACTTTTCTGTTAAAGCAGAACGAGAACACTTTCCGTTAATGTGTGGCTATTTTTAATTCAGCTTGCTGGTAAAGAAAAAAGACTGGCACGAAATTTGGAAACTCACATGGTGTTCATAGATTTGCAAGCGCCCTATGATACCCTTCCCTTAAACAAACTATGGTAGGTCCTAAGTCAATGAGATATTTAAATATATATATATATATATATATATATATATATATAAATGCCGTAAGAGAACTTTATGACGACATGATAAGCTCTATTAGCGTAAGCGAAAAGATATCACGCAATTTCAGAGTTATAAAGGGCCCTAGGCAGGGATGCTGCGACCTACGCGTTTTAGGATTTATTTCGACGGAAGTGTAAAACATTGGAGAAGAAAATGCGCTTCTGTGGGCATAGCTATAGAGTATAGACAATACGAACATATACACATTGCATTTTGCGGATGATTGTGTTCCTGTTTCTTATATGCTACGAAACTTGATAAGGAATACAGAGCCTGGGAACTAACAATAAACCCTTCCAAAACAGAATATATTGTCACAGGCAGTAGAGGAAAAGATCTAATCTTAAACTCAGAAATCATGAAGAACACAAGTTGCTACAAATATCTACGTGTCAAAATAACTGACGACAGACCCAGCGGAAATGAGATCACTTGCAGAGTACGAAAGGGCAACGCGGGTATCCGAAAAATGAACAGCCTCCTATGGAGCACCCACAATACACAAAATACTAAAATAAGAATCTACAAAACAATTATCGAAAGCATTGCCACATATAGAGCGGAACTGTAAATCAGAAATAAGAGAGATGAATCTAAAATCATAGCTACGCAGATGAATTACTGGAGGTGTTGTCGAATATCGAGGATGGATCGAGTTAGGAATGATGATATTAGAAGACAAATGCGCATCGACATAAATATTATAGAGACCGTTGAAGCCAAACAACTTAAATGGTATACACACATTCAACGAATGTCAGAAGACCGATGTCCGAAGAAATTAATATTATAGAATCCTCGAACACGATTTGAAAGAGGAACACCTAGAAAAGTCTGGGAACAATAAATAGAAAACGCAATGTCCAGAGGATTGGATGCGAAAGACGGCGGTAGCCGTAGAACCCTCGCATATGTATAATATATTAGCTAGTAATAATTTTGAACTCATCGGTTAAATCGATATCCTGTCTCTCCGATATTTAAGTACAATTTAACATGTTTTACTTTTAAATCTAAAAGAAACTCCTCGAGCTAAGCTATATCGGGCAATAATCCAAATGCTATAAATATTTCCCCTGCGTTCGTTATGTTTTGATTATACTATTTTAAACGTACATATTGCATGTTCCATCCGTCCCAAGCGAACTATGGAGCATTAACATGGGAATACTAAAAATTCCAGATATTATCTACCTAGTGTCCTCGCTTGCTTTTTTATGTAGCAGATTTTATACAGCAAAATTATGTTCTACAATTCTTAATTCCAAATGTTCATTTCTTGTTCAAATTATTTACATAAATATATTATTAAAGAAAACTTATTAACATGAAAATGCCAATATATAAAGACACGATACAACCTAATTCGTTCTAAATATTGTTACCTTAAGCGAACTAAGCAAGCAGGTTTCACTACATCTTTTTCTCCCTCCTTTGTAGATAGGCCCAATGGTCTGTCAGTTATCTGCAATGAGCAGGCCCTGTCAGCCCTCCCAGTTATGACAAGAAAAAAGCTAACCTAACCCAATGAACCCAGAAGAGAAATTTCCACTATACAGTTAACGATTGCCAAAGATGGCTGGTGTCAATGATCGGTTCACTTTCTTACAAAAAATGGCTCTTTCCATTTATGCGACATGATGGTTTCTTAACTAATTGATTAGCGATACAGAATCCCTTACACGCCCTGGGCATTTTCATAAAATCCCATAAATTTCAGATTTCCGAAAAAATGATAATTATTATAACAAATGCGAAAAACATGTAGGTTAAAAATAATCTACCACCGAAGAATATCTATTAGGAAAACAACCGAATTGAAAAAAGTAACAGTAACATTACTAACAAATACAAATATAACAAGACAAGCAACAATTATATGAAAATGTCATTATTTTTTTAAATATTCCCACTCCTTTTCATGTGTTAAGCGGCACCGTACAAAGACCAATTGAAGTTTTAAAATGCCTAAGCCAAACGAGCGACTATCTTATACAATTCAATCAGGCCGTGATGAATATGAACGGGAATTTCCAGAAGACGCGATTAACTTCGAGTGAAGATCGATATAACCGTTCCGTGAAACAGAAAGTGTGGGGCGAAAGAAACAGAGTGGACGACGACCAGCATATATTATAGAAAGAAGTTCGGCAAATAATGCAAAATGAATTTCTCGCTTGTCACAGCAAATGGAACCATCTGTGAGAAAGTCTCCGGCATTATTACACAAAAAGTTTCACGTTTAGCTTTACCGACTGACTGTAGTTCAAGAGGTATTACCAACTTAACCTCCACAACAGTTCTGCGGATGGTTTTTAAACATTATTAATAGTAATGATAATGCTTGTTAACTAACTTTCTTTGAGGACGAGACATAGTTTCATAGAATAGGATTTGTTATTTCGCAGAATACCAGAATTGTGAATGTCGAAAATCATTATGTGTTTATTCAAACTCCTTTACATCCTGAAAAGGTAGATGCAAAGAGAATAATCAAGCCTGTATTTCTTTAAGATAATAAATAAATTGTTTTATTCAGAATCAAGTGTATGTTAACATATCTTCAATAACAGGTATCATCAATGCAATGCGGTATCAGGCAGAAATTATTCACCCTTTTTGAACGAATTATACAATGAAAAAGTCTAACAAGGTTATTTCCAGCAAAATTTTGCAACTTCGGATTGCATTCGTCAATGTCTAGCAATGCTAGAGAAATTCTTCATCTTAAAAGCCGAAATGCAGCGATTTCTTTTTCCTTCAAAATTTTGTGATTCAATACCATGTGACTTTTTCTCATTATCGTACTGCAAGAACTACATTTGCCGTTCCAATAAATAATTTAGATCACTACTTTCCATCCGGTGAGTCTGTCACGACTCGGTATTAGAGGTGCCCCGGAAATTATCTCTTTAAATTATTTTTTTTATTCTGCAATTGCTTACTTTGTATAAATTCAAATTAATTCAAAATAAAAACGAAAATTTTCGTAAACTTTAACTTATTTCTTCGTCCTATTTCGGAATCCATATAAAACTAGGTAACACAATTGTTGTCAGCAGCTCGTGTAATAAACAAACGCTGCTATTTAAAAGTGATTTTTTATTATCAATTAATACACAATTCAAAGCAAAATGCATTTGAGTAAATAATTGATGCGAGGTTATGTGTCTCAAAGTAACGCCAAGCGTGCTAACTATGAAAAAGAAAGAGAAAACCACAGCCTGCTTGACTACAGTTTTGTTTTGAACGCTCCGCTGACAAACGGAACGACGGCTTAACGTGCCCTCTGAATTACGAATTCCATAATGTATTTCCGTTTAGTAATTACGTTGTACTCATATGTGACATATATGTTATACATGCATATGAAAAATTACTTTAAAATATCTTGTGTAATTGGCACACAATTATTTTTAAATGGTTCTAAGTACTGTCCCAAATTAACTTTCATGCGTATTTTCATAACCATATATAGGGTAAACACAGCCAACGAGTTTGATAAAAACTGGCTGACAAAAAATGCAAAACAACTGAGGATTCGACCTGAAAAAATTCTTGCTACAATCCTTCAAGTTGCCAAATGGAAGCAAGTTAGCATAAATTCGGGGCGATATGCAGCAACGCTCGAAATATTCCTAACACATGCTTCCTGGAAGTATCTCGTTTCAATAGAATTGCGCACGGTCATATTGACCGATACTAAACGTGAATGTGCTACGAAAAACATTTTCAAACGGTCTGCTGCTGCAATATGGGTTATCGAATATATATTCAACGCGGTCTTCGGTAGTGTCTGTCCTAGATTACCTTTTGGGAAGGATCTGCAGTCAATGGTGTTCATTAATAATCCATATAATTTGGAACTGTTAACAATATATAACAAGCCATTACGCCGTTTCCTACCGGTGTCCAATATATAATTTATTGCTCGAAGCACAAATATGCATTCAAAGGCATATGTATCATTTATGAAATATAATTATTAAACCATATTAATTACTTTATTTATTACATTTCCGAATTGTAGTTTAGTTTTAGAAACAACTTCTTTATGACACACCAACTGCAGAAACTAATACAAAGAGAAGAACAGAGCTTGAGTTAAAAAAATATACTGCAGCTTCCTTTTTGGACTTGAAGCAGGCATTGGATCGTGTCTCGATAAATGGTCTTCTTCACAAAATAATGCATCTCCCTACTCCGAGCTACATAGCGCGAATGAGACATAGTTAACTGGCCACATAAAAACCCTGGAGTTCCACAAGGATTGGTCTTAGGGCCCATCTTCTTTCACGTCTTTATGCACGACATAACTAATCCCATACAAAGCTCAATGTCAACGTTTGTATGTGACACAACAATGTTTAGACAGGGTAACAAAATCCTGCGCAATTTACTACAAATATCTGTAGACTGGTGCAAAAAAGGATATATAACTATAAATCAGGAGAAAAGTCATCATCATCATCATCATCATCTGACATAGAGCTGACTCGAGATAAAATATTTGAACTAAGAAGAATAAGTGGATTCTCCAAACGTTCACTTTTGGTTATTACTTGCACTATAGATAAATAGTAAGTATTAAACTATTTTATTTACATAAATTTACAGTTGAAAGTACACGTGATTAATTAAAAGTTAAATATAGATGTGAACGTCAAGAGCCACCCAAGTGAACTGGCTTTTCTTCCTGGTGACACTCAACAACCAGTTCATCAATTGGAAAATTAAGCGAACCCCGGGTGTATATCTTGACATTCAATTTAATTGGGGAATACACCTTAACAATAAATTAAATGACGGCTATGTCAGAATGTTTAAATGATATCCAAAAATTAAAGTCTTCTTTAACAATTAAGTGCGCGACGCTGATATATAAAGCAACAGTAAGACCAATAATAACTTATGCGTGTCCTGTTTGGATGGTTTGGTTAAAACACACATACAAAAGCTGCAAGTTCTCCAAATAAAGTACTTCGCTTAGGCAGTCGACGCACCATGGTTTGCACGAAACTTACAAATCCAGAAAGAGCTAGATATCTAGTCCATAGAAGATAGCATAAAAAAAATTATCGAGTAAGTTCTTCCAGAATATCAGCAACTGTCCCAAAGTTTAAAGCTTTTTACTAGGTAAACTTCATCCACACTAGACTGAAGGAGCGTTTAACTCGAAACTTACTATTTTACAAACCACATCTGCTAATAATCATTATGCGCCAAGTCGCACAATCTTATTATATTTTGTAATTACTTTAACTGATAAATAGCTTTAGTTACTGCAGGGAGCTTAGTTAATTCCTCAAATAAAAAACTGTTTTTGCAATAAGAAATATTTCAATAATTCAATTCATTTAAGTAAATTGCATAATTTTTACAATATTTTCCTTTTAGTTATTAAACTCAATACACTTAAAAGAAAATATGTTATGGTGCGAGGATTATCTACCGGCACTTTACAAATTCCCTTCCACCTCATGAAATCACTATCCTTCCCCTAAAATGAATATAATGTTACCGCTACCCAATTCTGTATTCTTAGGATGTGCAGTTGATATGAATCATCAAAACAAACTATAATTTCTTTGGTATTGACATCCAAAACACTAACATACGCATTTCATGCACCATCTAATAAAAAAATTCTACTTTTATTTTTACGCAGTGTATTTATTATATATAAAAACGTAGATTTGCAATAAGGAGGCCAGATATTTCAAATAACTGGTCAAATAAGAATGACACTGCAAGACAATAATTTTATAATTTTATTAACCACGATGCAATAAACATTGTACCCAGCTGAATTATTACCGGAAAATTCTAAGTCAATGATAATTAATTTTTATAACCGAAAACCAATAAACAATCAACAGCAGGAAAACATTATACACTACATAAGTTTCGCACCAACCTTTTAATTCAGAATGGTGTTAAATTGGAAATATATAACTACGAAAAAACACAAGTTTCCGATACCTAATACATAAGTTTATGGGACCAATTGTTATAAAAGTTATTTGGAGTATGCTTAAAAAAATACAGCATCAGGCAATCCAGTTCTCGGTAATTTCAGGAACGCAGTTAACATTTTCCATACAAATCGGAACAGCTACGCATTTCAGGATTTAAATTTAAAACATTTTGTTCCCGATGAACTCTATAGAATCCGAACGATTTGAACAATGCCGTTAGGATTCCAATTGAAATACAAGCCCGAAAACCGAAATGTATTATTTAGATGAAAATAGGTGCGATATTCATATTGTTATAAACCAAACAGATAATTCTAAAAGCATACATCTCAAGGCTTCAGTGTATCGAGGCAATGGAATTGTTACTATTTTACATGGTCGAAACAAATATGGACAACTAACGTCATTTTTAAATTGCAGAGGTTATCGCCATTCTTCAGAAACTCAATAAGTGGTATTAGTTATATGTTTTAGGAAACAAATTATTTATATCATACTAGTACGTTAACAATAGAGCAAATACGGGCGGACTTACAATACTGCGACCCCTTAACTACAGACAAATCATGTGGAAACATTAGAATAGAATGGTCCATGAAAACATACCGCACCCAAATAGCATCCAGACGTCGTTGAACTTGTTTAAACTACATTTGGCTAAATAGACGATTAATGGAAGAATATTTTGATACATATATTAACAACTGATACAAAACTTGGGGCACTCTACTTTGAAATAACACCTTTGGTTAAATGTGCCAACATCAGCAAGCAGTCTCAATCAGAATACAGTGATTAAACACACGTGTTCTTAAATATAAAATAGACCAGTCCAGGAAAAAAACGGCATCAGAATACCCCAACATCTTATCTACTTATCAAGTATTTTAATATCAATTAAGGCGATTAGAGACTAAACGGCAGGTTTTCATACTCGACCAAAATGGTCTGGAGCTTTTTAGGTTTTGGTTTTGAATAGGAGAGATCTAAGATGCGGTTTTCCAAGCTTCTCTATGCACTGCAGCTGTTATTGGCTTAATGTACGCGCTCACCATGAATTTTGCCTATCTGATGTAGTTTCAACTCCAGTAGAGATTTGTTATATGTCACATATTGCAGTGGGCCAAGACGTTTAGCTTTACATCTTATCGGACGGAAGGTCCAGTTTCAGATTTAGCTCCGTCAATGAAATCTCACCGTATTCTAAACCGCATCTCTTGGCTCTATAGGAAAATGCGCCAACCACTAGACCACCAAGGCCGGCATAGTCTGTGGTTACTATAACACAAACTTACTAGAAATTACTTAACTATTCTTAATGACCTTAAAAGAAGTCAGATATAAAAAAACATTTCAGCAATGGTATGTAGTGAACTTTAAAAAGAATGTAATTGGAAGCAAGTTTAACGTGAAACGTTATGTTTGTCGAGTACAACCTTGTAAAATAAACACTAATCAGTCCTTATGTGTTGTGCTTATTATAGTATGCATAAACAATATATTCTTAAATATACACAATTTACGCGAAATGGCTGTTATATATTTAGTTTATAGGGAATGCCACTAGAATTCTTTGACAGCGGCATGACGTTACGGCGAAAAATTACCTAATCATCAAATACCTTACACAAGCATTTTTGCGGCAATCGATCATCGTTTCACAGAAAGGGGTGGGTACTTTTTTACTACACACCAGTAAGCATAGTCGTCCACGGTCTGTGCTAATTCCGGATTTCGTAAACTGGATTTTAGATATTGTCAATGAGAATCTAGAAACTAGTAACAAACGGATTGCATCACAAGTGAACATATCAAAAAACGCTGCAATTCAGATAAAAAAATATCAATTACTGTCACTTGATGTTCAACACGTGGATATAACAAATCTCCATAGAGTAACAAAAATCCACATGGCACAAACATAAATCATTTTCAACGTAAATTGTTAATTAACGTTAGGCTTAACTGAGATAATCCGGCATCTGAACGGTTTCTGGTATCTACATTTTTTTCAAAATATACCTGCCAGTGTATTGCATAATATATCATTAGCCAGTAAAAGAGTTAGGCACGACGGTGCACCACTATATTTTGCTCGAAATGTATGTAAGTAAGCAATTTACTGTACAATATGGTCTTCCGGTATCCGACAAAACTAGCCAGCAAGATCACCTGATCTTAATCCCCTGCGTATTTAATTATGTAAGTCAAAGTGTGAGATTTATACAACTCATATAAAAATTCAAGAAGAACTATTGGCACAGCAATTGTTTTCATTTTCCAGCACAACGGATACACTTATGGTGAAAATAAAACTACAAATGCTTATTTCGAAAAGTAGTTTCTAAAAATGTAACCACCGTCTTTTTTTAAGAAAAAAATGTAATCGATGGTGAGAAGATGCACCATTTCTAATCCACCCCTATTGATTTTCACGATTGATGATATTTAGTGACATTATCAGGACTGCACATTTGTTTCATCGGTATCAATTATAACACCAAAGTGGTTTGAGGTAGAGTGATCAACACTCTAGCGGAAACCACTTTGCGGTATTTCCTTTAAGGGGCTGTACCTTTTCAGGGAAACCGTTTTGAATACCAACGTTTACACCGAATCGTGTTAATTGTTTAACTATTAAACAGGCACCATACAAATCCCATTGACTTTCACAATCACAATTATTATTATATAGATTTGAGCTGCCTTAAGGGTAATGTTGTATCAAGGTCTATTTAAAAATAAATGCACACAATATTCATTTGACAAATAATAGAATGTCTACTGTTCCGTCCGTTACTAATTCTATTACGTATTATTCAGTAGTTATAAACAATTACGAGCGGGTGTCACACTTTGATTTTACACTTAATTAAGTGTTTAAGTAGATGCCCCACCAACAGAATTTATGAAAATCTACTCCAGACCGAACATCGAATATCTAACCAGAAATAGAATCATGTATTATACAAATGCTCATTTCGTTTTCCAACTAATGTAATGGGAACTAAATTATGTACATGTTGTAAGGCACAAATCATAGTGCGATATTATAGAACATCCGACACTGGGAACTAAATTCGCCAACAAATTGTTAAACAGCTAACCAGGAATTCATTTTGACTGTAGAAGACTTACTACACCCTTGCAAAGAAAAATATGTGGTTTAATTTATACAAAACTACATAAATATCAGAGATTCTGTACAGCCGAATAACTCACTCTGTTGGCGTGTTTTACTGTGCTTGCTTTATTTAAAGAAAACTTATCACAGTAGGCTATATCTACAATATACTTTATGTACTCTTAAATGTAAACGTCGTATGGAACTACCGGCTACGAGCTGTCACCTGCAGCTAGGCTTCTACAACTCTAATATTTAGGCGGATGTTGGTAGAAAGACAAAGTACCGTTTCCTTGCTAAAATTGTATTTTAGATGTGCTACAAACACACAAGAGCAGTAAAATTACTTTTCCAGTGATATAATTTTTTTTTAATATACGTAGGTGTCGATTATGTATTATCAGGTTGTAGGCAGTTTCTATCATATATATATATATATATATATATATTGAGATGACTGATAGTGACTGAATTTAAATGAATAAATTAAATTATCAATTGTGTTGGTTTAAACAATTTTTTTTAAAAAAAATAACATTAAACTTAATAAGTGTTTTCAAATGTTATAAAGTACAAATTAACTTTGGGCGCCAGGCTAAATATGAGATAGCCGAAATAAGTTTATACAATATTTATACCAATACATATACCACGGTTATAAGCTCGGTAGTGCATAAAAATCACCTCAGTAGTCGGTTCTGATTGTGTCAAAATTGCTTATTTCGTATGACATACATTGGAAAGA
>JABXWE010010989.1:0-18483 GCA_014611495.1 Limonius californicus | reverse complement strand
AATCAAAGATTTTGACAAATATCGAAAAACAAATTTTCTACTTTTCATCACAATACCATGGCCTTGCACTGTTGTCAAATGTAGTATTTACGAAATTTATCATTTTTAACGGTACTTCCAGAAGAGCAACTAGAGCGTCAACCCAATATTAATCTTTACATAATCAAGTGGCAGTCAGTCACTTATCGGCAGATACGTGCAACATTAAAGTTCTCGTTATTGTTTCCATGAAATTCTGTTTTAAAGATATGAACTTTAACACTCTCGTACAAGAAAACTAAGCTCCAAATACCTACTTTTTTTTGAAGATTTGTATTAAGCATTCATAAAGGAAAAATTCTACCTGAAGCTTTTAAGGCATTTAAAGGACACCCTGTATATGTAAAATAAATTGTAATTTATGTCGATAATAAATGCTCATCATCTTCCGATTGACAACATATGTTTTAAATAATATCAAAACAAACCAAAGAAAATATACACCTAGTTATATTTAATATTCTTTGCAACAAACTTAACTTAGATGTAAGCAGAATCAAACCAAAGATCAAATTAAATATTCTTTGGCAGAATACAAGCAAAGAGTATTCCAGAGATAAGGTAATCCTTTAACCTTAGTAGACTTCAAGTAGCGTTTTCAAACAAATAATGATATATTTAGCCAAGTAATTAGTTATGCAACCCGAATTACAGCATATACGCCATAGCCCACAGGGTTGTTCTTCTTTCCCTATCTATATTCTTTGGTCTTATATTAATCTGTAATTAACCTCCTACGGGTGATGAGCTTCACCTCTAAAATTTTAAATAGGAAAGGGGGTCGAGTGATGCTTCATTTTAAAACCACGAAAAATCTGATTCAAGAGAGACGACTCGAACGCAAAACCTCCCTAATGCTACATAAACGCTCTACCGATGAACCACCTTCTTCGGTATAAAAATCTGTGTTCCTTATACAGGGTGTCCCACGACGCGAGGTCACTGCTTCGTCTACATAATCTTTAGAGCAAATATAGCTAAAAATTCTAATAAAGTTATGCCCTAAAGTAAACCTTTTTCAAAATACAGTGTTATATTATTATTTATGAAATAATTTCAATTTCGGAAAACCAATACTTATTTTTATTTTAGTTTAAATCGCTATAGAGATTTAAAAAGGCCACCGTTGGTTGCTCTCGAGACACATTCTGGCTCTTCTTAAGAGAGATCTGGTTGCCCTACGTGACATACCATTGTTATTCCGAATTAGTTCTGCTGCCTCAAAAATGCGTCTCCTAAGATCTGCAACAGTCTCTGATGGTATTTAGTATGCCATACCTTTCATATGGCCCCACAAATAATAATCTAAACAAGTTAAGTCCGGAGATGTTGGGCCCAGGGGCGTTGTTCTCCTCCACCAGTTACACGTCCTTCAAACCGTTGATTGAAAAATTGTCTTACATGTAACATAAAGTGCGCAGGAGCACCATCGTGCTGATACCACATACCATGTTTGATCACCAGAGGGACAACATCTTACAATTCTCCCGAATGATCTTCTAGAATATTTAAATATGTCGGAGGTTAAATGGTTCTTAAAAACGAATGGACCAATGAGCATGATGTTCATTAATCCATTCCTTGAAAATGTTGCCTCATCCGTGAATAAAATGCGATTACGTTGGTTTCGATTTTGAATGATTCACCTGCACAATTCCATACGATTAGCAAAATCTGTAGGTAAGAGGGTTGAACAGGCTGGATATCAAATCGATATAAACCATGATGTTTTAATGTTCTCCAAACTCGCATTCCTGGTACATTAACTTGTGCAGATATACGACGAACAGAGGTGCTCGGATCATTATCAATTTCCCACAGTATGTTATCGTCATTGTCTAGTACTTGCTGTATTGGATGCTCAGTCGACGGTTTCGGGAAAGTTCCGTGTTCACGTAGATGGTTGTGCACTCGTTGGAAAACTCGTCGGTTTGGTAGTCGCCGATTTGGAAATTTCGACCCATCATCTCGAGCAGCTGCTACTGAGTTTCCATCACAAAAACCGTACATGTAATGGATATCGGCGTACTCTCGCGTTGTAAAAGTAAACATTATCAACACTGTTAATAAGCGCAAGCAGAGAAATCAACCTTAAGGTGCTTTACTGTTTGACATACTATAATAACTATAATAGTAAATAATATCATTTTCATAATAACGTAGACAGTTTGAATCAAATACCACTTAATATTATTTATTGTTTCGGCTGCTTCAGTATTTGACTAAAACAGGCCATAACTTCTTTAATAGTCGATTAAGAGAAAATGACCACTCTTTAGTTTCGACTTCTTTTCACCTCTTCTACACTTAGGTGAAGTAGTGACCTCACGTCATGGGACATCCTGTATACCAGTTCCACGATGGATAGCGGGGGGCGGAAGGTAGAAACACGGTTAACACTCCTGCGTTTCACGCGACACTACGTGTTAAGTTTATGCGTTTTGTTTTTTAAGCGCTCAAAAAATTACGCCGCGGCAAGTTTTTTTTCTACTTTCAGCGTATTAAATACAGTTATATAATTAAATTGGCTGACAAAAAAGCAGCTTAGCAGATTACAAATAAATTTCATGTACGTATTCCTGGAACTAAAACTTAAAGCCAATAAAAATGTGACAGAGAGAACCAGTGTTTTTTTTTTAATTTAACGTATACCGTGCGTCCGCTAACATCTCCGAACATAAGAAAATAGTTTTGTCGATTTTTAATTCAAGATTTCGAATTTAATATTGTAGTATACACTATACAGAGTCATCTCGCGATAACGTTAGACTTTACTGTATCTTTTTTGTTTTTAAGGATATCGGAAAATTAAGAATGCTTTTTTGACTAATTTTTAACAAGGAATTCAATATTTTGATCAAGAAACCAATCCAACATCGCATTAAAGATGTATACACTATTCACGATTGATTTGCCATCCAGTAGGCTGTGTTTTTTTTTTCTTAAGTTGCCTTTCTTAAATATTATTTGATTGATGTCTAGCAATGTCAAAATGAAATTGCCCTGTCGCCAGCTCTAGAGTCCCCTACTTTTCTAAAATAATCTAGTAAGTTTAGAATTAATTAAACACATAATATATTATACCTTCTTAATTGTCAGAATGGTGAAAGTCAGTTACTAAACTGCAAATTGTGAAAGCTTTCAGCCATTATAAAAGAGATAGGCCAGATTTCACACGATTTACGATTATAAATCGATTAATTGATATATTTGGGGTAAGCATGTTTTATTTCTTAAATATGCAATTGCAAATTACTTATAATTTTAGGTGTCTGAGCGTTCTATAAGGGACATTTTATCACAAGGACAGGACATTTTGAAATCTTCCATTTGTAGTATAGGCGCTAAGACGGACGTTTTCTTAAATTACACGTTCAGAAAAGTTTTGCAACGACAAATTTGGCAGTATCATCTGAAGAATGAACACTTTATTCTCGACAAAAACTCGTGGCTTGACTTCGCGAAAAATTACAAGGGGGGCAGGACTACATTATTCAAAGTTATTAAATCAATGGGTTATAAACACAAAATGGAGAATGGACGCAAAATTTTATGTGAACAAAAACACGTCGTTGCATCCAAAATTAAATTTTTGAGACAATTTCTCCAATATCAAAATGTGACATTCGTATACCTACGCGAAACGTGGATCTACCAAAA
This sequence comes from Limonius californicus, assembly GCA_014611495.1. Taxonomy (NCBI): domain Eukaryota; kingdom Metazoa; phylum Arthropoda; class Insecta; order Coleoptera; family Elateridae; genus Limonius; species Limonius californicus. The sequence continues at coordinate 14,784 of JABXWE010010989.1, read as the reverse complement.
TGGATCCGCGAGTCGTCAATGGGTACATGAGCGGCATAGATGTTAGTTCTTCTTAATTTGCTGCAAGACCTAGTTGTAGGACAACAAAGAATGGCATAGAATATGCTCTGTATACATACGATTTGAGTTCAGAATTCTCGTGAAAAAAGAACAGCAATATGTATTTGGTATGTGTTACAACATTTAAATTATAGTTATTATTTTATTTATAATGAAATCATAATTATATCTAAGTATTATAAACCAATATTGAGCAGCAATAGGCGGACGTTAAATGAACAAACAAGCTCCACTGGCAACATTGCCAGCTTTCAAAAAACACAACCTCCATCAAGAAAAACTAGCATAACCCAACTTAATTAATTGACAAATTTCAATGATACCACACTTTCCCCCAGATATCCATAGCCTGTTGGATGGCAAATCAATCGTGAATAGATTATATGTATACTATTAAAATTGAGTAAATAAGAATAGATACTACTTAAGTTATCAATGTCAGTTCTAAAATTTATGCTAAGTGGATTACAAACAATATGAGTCATTTCAAGGAAAAGTCTGCTTCTGTATTTATATTCATGATCAAGAATCTTTACTTGATTAAAGTTAAACAAGTGACGAGCCTCCTTGCTATGTATGGCCAGAGCACTCGTGTCTTTTTCCAACCTGCAGTCACTTCTGTGTTTTGCAATTCTAGATTTCAGCCATTGGGCTGTCTGACCGATATAAACCTTTTCACACCCTCCACAGGGAATCGAATAAATCACGTTAGAATTGCACAACACAGGAGTTTTATCCTTCAGCCTGGAAAATAAGGACGCGACAGTTTTTATATTGTATTTAGCAATTTGGGTATTTTCAGTTTTTAAAATCTTGCACAACTTAGGGGTAAGCCCTTCAATCCAAGGTAATCTGCGGTGTTTGATGACTTCATGACTGTTGTTGATATCAATGTGTATGCAGTGGATTGGAAAATCATCACCAAAATCCAAAATGTTTCAAAAGTCCAGAATCAAAACCACGCATTTTACATTGAGGTGGTAAAACGATTAGTGTAGCACATTTCTCGACGAACGCGACGTGGAGAAAAAGGTAGTTGGTTTTTGTTGCATGACAATGCACCTGTCCATTATGTACTGATTGTGAAGTAATTACTTATAAAACACGCCGTTGTTGAGATCAATCACCCACCCTCTTCAATTGACTTGGTACCAACAGATTTTTTCTTTTTCCTAAAGCAGTTTCTTCGGACGCTTTCACCGACTGTTTCCCAAAAATATTTAAAATATTGTAATAAGTGCATGAAAGCGAATTTATATTAATTTTAATAAATAGCAAATATTTACGTATTATTTGAATTGTGTTCCTTTTTTTGTGCGAATGCTGTTATTAAATTGTCAAACCTCCTATTTTTACGACAAAATAATTGAGAATATATTTAAAAGAGGTAAGGTTATAATACTATAGATCACAGATTTGTATTTATATTAGATTACATTCAAAGAGAATGTAGGAATAGTATGACTCAATGATATAACAAAGAATCACACGTATAATGGTTTAAGTTTTGGCGAATTAGAATAGTTTAAAATGTTATAAACGAATGAAAGTTTAGTAACAACGCTTGAAATAGTTATTTGCAACAGGTTTTACAATGTTGGATTAAACGTTTACTAAAGTTAAAGTTTACTATAAGTTTAAAGTTCAGAAAATTTTAAGCAAGTATTACCAGCAGTTGTCACGTTACAATTAAGAAAGCTTTCAAGTTGGTAGTACTTTTTCCAAAATACCCAACTTCACTTGATATCATCTGTCAAAAATTCATTTTTAAGTGCAAGTAGTATCAGAAAAAACAAAACGTAAAACACCATTACAGTAGTACTTACAGAAAATTTAAACGCGTGTAAGCTTTGTTAATGTCAGTAATAAAAGCATAGTTACCTATTGTTTTTCTGCAGAGACTTATAAACTTATAGTTATATTTTAGACATTATGGTTTCTTTTTATCCTATGCTCTCTAAGAAGAGGTTAAGAAGCGAATTATAATTTACATACACAAGATACGACTGTAAAGATATATCTGTTGCTATGGACATTTTAACATTTTTGTAAAAAAATAATCTTGAAGAAACTTTTATTGAAACGCTGAGATTCCTAAATGGTATTGTAACATCTATGACAACCGCCGAAGATGAACGTTACTTTTCCACATTAAAGCGTGTTAAAAGCTTTTTAGGAAACGTCATGCTTAACGATCGCTTGAATGTTTTGGCTAGAATGTCTATCAGCAGGAGTTTAATTAAATAAATCGACGAAAACAACACAAGTCAAATCCCACAAAATAAATTTAATGATGTTATCAGCACTAGTAAACGTTTTTGATTCTTCTAAGAATCATGTTCAGACTACAATAAAAGTACAACAAATAATATTTGACCAAAAAGAAATCAGAATCAACTTACCACCTTTTTAGGAGTTTAGTTAACGAAATTGATAATTTTGAAGAAAATTTGCGGAGAAATTTATTTCGATGACAAATCCATGGATAGAATTTGATTTTAAAAATTAAATGTTTTCTTGATAAGTAATTATTGATTCAATGACTATATTATATCATTGTTTGAAGGAAACTTACAAGAATGGATCTTATTAAGTTTTAACGTGTTTTTACGAATTTCACGTTAATTTCAAGTGAGTTTTTTCTTATAATAACATAAATTTTTGCTTTAAAAATTAAAATGCTCCCCACCTTGTTGAAACCTCACCGACCGCCACTGCTGGAAACATATATGTTAGAAGATTTCCTGGAGAAGGATTTTCACGACAGTGTGTTCTGCCAACAACTAAACGTCCAACCTCTGTCATGATATGAGGCTGCATGTCTGCTGAAGGTGTTGGTAGACTGCATGTTGTATCTGGCATGCTGAATACAACCAAATACATTGATGTTCTACAACAGGAGAAGATGCTACCTAGTGGAAAAGAGTTATTTCCTGACAAAACCTTTATCTTTCAAGATGATAATGCTCCTTACCACAGAGGAACAGTTGTTCAGTCTTGGACGTCAATCAATAAAGTTAAAAGTATAGACTGACCAGCACAATTCCCGGACAAAAATCTGGTAGAAAACTTAGGACATAGGATTTCTAACAATATTTCAAGAAAGAAGTCCACAAAAAGGTGGAATTAATCAAATCTTCAATTAATGCCTGGTACCACTGAATTATGAAGAAATAATTACAAAAGCTAGTGAATTCTGTTCCAAAAATGTGTGCATTAGTTATTAAAAAAAAGGATGGCCTATTAGATACTAAAATAAGTTAATTAGTATGTTTTTAAATAAAGTTTATATATCGAATAGTTCCCGTTTTTTATGGATCAACATTTAGGCTATTATTCTTACTAGTATTGTGTTTAAGTACCTGTATTATACTTGTAATGAGGCAATTTATCTTATTTGTGCAATGGATGCAGAATGTTTTCACACCACTGTATGTACGTTAATTTTTGTATGTACCTATTGGTACTGTTTGTTAGTGTTAAACAGTTATGTTACGGTGAGTCTTGATAAAAGTAATATGCATGAGTTGAACGGGAAAGCGGATATTGTTAATTGTATACACCGTGTTCACTAAGTAAGTACGTGTAGCGTGGGACTTGGTATAGCATGTATTGACAATCACCACAGTTTTCATATTCAAAATCAAAGAATGTCGTTATGTTGATACTATTTTGAATATATCTGCATTTACGTCAGCTTCTTACCGAATGTAGTAAAAACCATTATTTAAAAATAATTTATTATGATTTTTGCTCCATCTAGGTCTCTAAACTTGTTATACCAGTAAACGGCATTTACTGCCCTTGATGTGTAAAAGCCAATACTACAATCTCAGTTTAAACTGCAGAGTATCAGTTAAACTGTAGATTTGCGATAAACTAGATATTACAATGTTTAGTAATACTAAACCGACGGTTAAAGTTGCGGTAAACGTAATCAGTGGAAGTAGTTGCGTTTAAACTGCAATTGAGGTGCGCTTCTGCGTATGGTTGGATGCATAACATTGATTTGTACATGCACACGTGATGTAACTTTAACATTTGTAATTTGTAAACACTTACACAGTCTTATTTATTAAAAATTTACACGCGTGTATTTAGTTTCGTTAGTTGCACATTTTTCTGGTAACAATATATTTATAACGACTGTGTAAAAATCTGTTCATGTCAAAAAGATTCACCCAGCGCCGTCACATTTACTTAACCTTCCTATCACCAACATTTTAAATAATAGTTGTTTAATATTTATACTTTCAGTACAACTGAAAAGATTTCCAAAATTTATAATTAATTTTGAGTTTCTAAAAATTTTTCGTTTTGGGGTGCACCTGCGTCTGTCGCTCTCCTATAATAATTGCGATTGTATATGGATATTCATGTTTGAAGTAGTTTAGAATATACCCAACAGATGTATGTAACGACGGACTTGTTCTGACATGTCGGTGCGAAGGGTTACTGCATAAACCAGAGGATACATGGAACGCAAATTGGTTTCTTTCTGAAGCGTGTCAGTGTGTTATCTAGTGAAGTATAATGCAATACGGAAAAATGCCTTTTCAACCACGAAATAGTACTAATCTGACGGATGCTGATTAGAGATTTATTTACAAAATGACCATGATGATCCGGAGTTTCCACATATTTTACAACAGATAGATGATGAAGAAAATAAAATTAAAGGAGATTGTGTGAAAGAGATCGACAATGAAAGTAGTGATGCGAAAAGTGTGTCTTCTGGCAAGGACTACATATTTTATAATTTTTAAATATATCGTCCTTGCTCCTGTTGAAAGTGGGGAAGAGAATGTAGTGGATAACATTTATCAAGCTAAAAACGGTGAAATGTAGCCAAAAGTACCTGTTAAAAAAATCTAGACACAATATTTCAAACATTCTAAAGGTTTGACCGGGACTGACGAACCATATTTCAACATTTGAAAGTATGACTGAGGTTTTGAGGTGCTTTATATCTAAAGACATTATTTACATCAATAAGCGAAAGTAATAGAAAGGGTTATCACCTTTACGACGTATAGTATGCCAAGAATTTACCAAAGAAATTGATTTAGGGGCGACCCTAGCAAAATTGAAATCAATGGTTACATCAGTTTACTTATATTAATGGAGCATTATAAGTAAGATAGGAACCCGTCGAGATGTTGTGGAATTCAGATCCTTCCTATAGTCGGTCAATCTTTACTGCAGTAATGCGTCGAACCAGGTTTGAACAGACCACAGCGTTTATGAGATTTGACAATTTTCTAATCAGAGAACGAGATAGACACGCTCCAGTCAGAGATGTGTTTGATCTCTTTGTGGAAAATGGTAGAACGGCTTACATCCAGGATCTAATCTTACGATTGATGAACAACTGGTAAGTTTTAGAGGAAGAGCATCTTGTTGTGTAGACATGAAGAGTAAGCCCAACAAATACGGCGTCAAGCTGTGGGCCATTGTCGATTGTGAAAGTCGTTACGTTGAAAATATGCAAATTATTTCAGCAAATAGGGAAACAAGCACAGAAGAATCAGGGCCAAAGAGTGGTTATGGATATGGTGCAGCACTTACAGTCTGGGTATGGTATAACTGTAGATAAATTTTACACTCGTTTACCTCTAGCATATGCTCTCTTAGATCATATGCACCAAAACAAGGAAAAGCAGTAGTTATAATGTCAACTGAATACCACGATCATGATGTTTCCGGCAAAAATCAATTACAAACCGGACATCATTCTACATTATAATGCAGTGGATTATACGGCAAAATAATATTCGGTGCATAGAAAAACATATCGTTGACCAAGGAGAATATTTGGTCATTTGATTGATATGCCAGCATTGAACGCTTGCAAGCTTGATCAAAAATCTTATCAAAGAAAGTGCTAGACTATAGAAGAAAGTTTTTGTTGAACACAGTTAGAGAACTTGCTTAATATTACATTACCAGCCGATACCAGAAAAGTAAGTCTAAACTTCAAAAGAATATTACTCCAGCCATTTTTATTGCGACGCGACAATTGTGCGATAGGAAAAAAGACAGGAAATCCAGGCAACACTGTCTACAATGCAAACACTTTGTGGTGAACATTCTTGTCGCAAAGTTATTTGCAAGAATTACGACACTAACAACCAAAAACGCTCAACCGCAGTTGACAGTTCTGACGTTATTATTCGACTTTAATATTCAACACCCTGGATGTGATAGGTAATGTGACTTTTTTATTTGGAACATGTTATATTTCTTTACGTATAAAATACATCTAGTAACTGTGGAAGAGGTAACTAATAATAGAAAGATTAATCTACTACAGCTGCATGTAACATATAGGTAGATGTACCTGTTCTGTGCTTTTCACTCCATTTTTTGTGTTAAATTTAAATTCGGCGTGGGTCTACCTATGTTTTAATTTTTAAGTTTAAGTTTTCCTCAATCTGCAGTCTTAAAAAGTCAATCTTTAAAAGGTTTAAACAGTATTCATTGCTTACTAGTCACAAAACTGCACTTTGGAATGGAATACTTCGAGCGCAGGCGAATCTGTTTGGCCCACGAAATGAATATTATAATCAACAATTAAAATATACGTACGGTCAGGCGACGTTTGCCGAATACAGAGAATCGTGGGGGCCGAATAGATGCCACATTCACCACGACCAATTTACTCGAGCTACGGGATCGCGAACTTTGCGGTGAAAATCTCGGAATGGATGAAAATTTAGACTTTAAAACGTTAGCTATAGAAAACAAATTTGCAAAGTTACCTCATATTAATTATTATTTAAATACAGAAAATAATAGATTAATTTCAATATTATAATCAGGGGGGGGCGCACCCGTGCCCATTTATTCAAAACTGGTTTCCAGCATGATTGTTATGTTGAAGGTAGTTGCATCACTAAATAATACCTTCTGCCAGGGTCTCAATGGCGATCCTTTGCCCATCTCAAATGGTAGAGCCATTGTTTCTCTGATAGGAGGGGTTTCTTCCGGGCCTGCAACCCTAACTACAGATTTAAGAAGTCTCCGTCGTAGAGTTGAGGTGCATACATTTAAACCAGTAGTTTCGGATCACAATTTGGTTAAATCTGTCGAATTAAGACTTCTGTCTGCCAGGCTCGTCCTCTGCAATACACCGTCGTCTCTCACTGATGTATTTTTGGACGACCACTGCGAGGTTTGTCGTTATTGTTTCTCTTTTCAGAGTATTTTTTGATCACCCTAATAACTGTGGATCTATTGCACTGCACTTTCATAGTTATTTCACGACTGGAAGCGCCTTGTACATGATCACACACTATTTCATATCGTATTTCATCCGGTAATTTGAACGGTATATATGTTGGTTTTGAGGATTCCGCGGGTGTTGTATGCTGTGGTTGGTTTCCAGGAATTCAAAAATGTAGATAAACTTCAAGTAATAATTATTTTCTTGGGTGATGCAGAACTTTATATTCATATACTCCATACTTAATTCTAATTAATATAATTATTTAATACTTTAGAAATATTTTTAGGATTCATAATTTTTTTGTGTGAGATTAAGCTATGAACATATTTACACAGCAATTTTACGAAATGGTGAACAGGTAAATCTGGTTGAAAATGCATTAAACTGTTAGCCAACAATTATATCACGAGTAATTCACGGTATATAATGGATAGTAATCATGTAGCTAGCACACATTGAACAAATTTTCAAGAAAACTGACTAGTTACACAAGGAAATATTTAGTATTGAAACCATTTTTGCAAGTTGTAAAATAATTTAGATTGCATTTTATTTAGTTAGTATTAGTTCTTACTCTTTAATTTAACTCAATATTTTACTTTGCTTTGCAATGGCGTGTATTTATACATAAGATTTATTTACTACATCGGCGGAAAAAAGAAATCCACAACAACTTTGCCTGCGAAAAGTTACATATTTAAATTGTTCACCGTTGCCATTGATCCGAAGAACGATTTTTGCATGGACCAAGAGTCAAAGGAAAAGTTTTGCAGACGCTCACAAAAAATGACGTATCCATGGAAAAATTAAATTTCGTTGAGCAGAGAAAAGGATCCCAGCACATATTGGAGTGAAGACAGTGTGCGATATTTATTTATTAAATATGTTTTTAAGTTGGGACGTGCATTTTTTCTTTCGTTCGTGCTAATTTATCAAAGTAGTACAGATACAGTATTTAAAATACAAATCGCTAATGTAAGTTTAACTACCGTTCTAATTGTGTTAGAGTAAAACATCAATAACGTGAGATAGATTAATAACAGCCAAAAGCGGAACCTAACAATACCTGCAATTTCGGCAATTTAAAAGTTTCATATCAGATGCGATTTTGGAATAAATGGCCCTAGGGTGCTACCATGGTAATTTTTAAATACGACCTTCCCGCTTGAATTTTTAATTTAAGCAGGGAATTAAATAGGCATAATATTAGCCGCGCATATTTTTAAACAACCATTATGCATAATCAACAACAGTGATAAAGAACTGAGACTGAAATCTAAATTTACTTGTTTATTAATACTTAGTGCTTTTAAATGAGAATATATACGTGAAACGAATGCCCGAATATACATGTTTAAGCCACATTAGTGTCGCCGGCGGCCCGGTAGAGGTATCATTAAGACGAATGGCGTGTAGCACAAAATCACGAACATATATACCGGAATATTTTAAGTTCCGTAACGATCTCGCAAACTCCACATCAATATCGAACGCATTTTTCGAAACTTTTAGAGTCTTCACAATGAAAGCTTTAATGCCAGATTTACCATACGGGTATTCAATGGGTTTTGCAAGAAGCTTCACCTTACGTTACCTACTATTCTTTAAAAATACATGAACCCTAAAATCTGTTGCACGCACAGGTTTCCTACTCCCCGAGTATGTAAATACGGTTTTATTGCCTCCACATTACTTTTATATCGATATGATCGTCTAAGAGCAGCGATAGCCGCCTCATTAGTGGCCTACAAATTACCCCAGACTTGCCTTTGTTCAGCTCGTTCACTTCAGTTATGGAAACCGTCACGAATGGACTTTGTTTATTGACATATGAAAACTTTTCCAATTACAAGTTTACCTTAGCATGCATAGAGAACTCGTTGGTTATTGCAGCTTACTCTACATTTTAGTGCTGTGTTTGTTTTACATAAATCATTTGTCGCTTAAGATTGCATTTAATCACAGGTAGTTAATCTTTTTCGTTTTCCTGTTTTCGAGTATGTACTAACTTCATTTTCTGTTTATGCACTTAATAAAAGAGTAAAATAGCAAAAGTATAACAAGAAAAAGCACTAAATGTATATCATCAAATTGCAGTTTTCAATCGAATATATTTCTAATAAACCACAAACGAATACTTTCATATTACACACATTTTCTCTAGTATTATTAAACCAAGCTGTTGTTTTATTCAGTACTCTAGTGATGATTCTGGTTCAATTAATAACATTTTTATTGTCCACGATACTAGCGATGTGGGGCAACACATAATTCTATTCTGTACTGTATACTGGATTTACTTCGTGAGTAATCAAGGTTTTTGTTTGAACCTAAATCAATCTTCTCTGGGAACTAAAGAGTTGGTGCTTTTAGAACCATAAGAGTTTATCAAGTTCTTTATGTTTCAAATAAGTTAAAAACCTTTCTTTAATTTTCTAGTAATACCAGATTGCAATTCATTAAACCTCTTTACCTTGATTTAGTTAATAAAATGCAGTAGTTTTACATACCTAAACAAAGCAGGTCTCATACCAAATCAATATCGTTGCAACTGAGCTACAGCTTCATTTAAAATTGATGTGATTATGTCCCCATTTTTGACGTTAAGATATGAGCTACTTTTATGGTATTTAAACAGTTTGCTAAACGTCTTCATGTTATACAGGGTGTTAACCAATAGCATGTATATAGCTTCAGTACGTGTTCCTGGCCTCTTTATAAGTCGAAAACTTCCAGTAAACATATGGACTAAAATTAATCGCTACAAAGTTACTGGCACTTTTTAATTCAAAAGATAACACTAAAGAATCAAATCTTAATTGGTGAAGGACATCAATTAACGGTTCACAAAATATAATGCTATACTTATGCGGCAGTTTCTATCTCAAGTTTTCAAAATGACCTCCTCGATTTGCTATGCACATACGTGCCCTTTGTGAAATCGTGGTGACAGACCTCATAATAGAGTCGGGATCGTTTCTGATGATGTCGGAAGCAACAATTATTCAATCCAACAACTCAGTTCTAGTGTTTGACTTTACCGCATATACGAAGGACTTCATACGGCCCCAGAGATACTTTTTTTTCTCGTTCATTTATACTATCGCTTTACTTCAGGGGGTGCGGGCGTCCCTTACACACTAAACATTCATGCAACATGCACCCTAAACATAACTAAGCGAAATACGGTCGCCCCAGCTGGGATTCGAACGACCCAGCCGATCGACCACATTTCGCTGTGACCTCGAGTGGCAACGCGTTCCTGAACTACTCCACCTAGGCCCCGGCCCCAGAGATACTAATCTAAAGGCGTTAGATCCGATGACCTGGGTGGCCAAATAACGCGACCCTGGCGTCCTATCCAACGGTTTTTAAAGTTTTCGTTTAAAAATACAGTTACCGGCCGGCCAAAATGTGGAGGTGCTTCATCTTGTTGTATCCACATATCTGATCTGATATTTAGAGGTACATCTTCTAACAACACTGGTAATTCGTTTTGCAGCAAACGTAAGGTGTTGTGTTCAAACGACCTTCAAATTCATATGGCCCAATCATTTTGTTCCTGACGATACCACGCATTAATAGAAAAACAATGCTGGCAATGTGACTTCGTGGATGCATGTAAATTTTCTATCGCCCAAACATGTGAATTTTTTCTGTTTGTTATTCCATCTCGGCTGAACAAGGCCTCACCGTAAAAGGAATTTTTGTGTGCAACGACTGATTTTCCAATAACCCATGGTAGAAGTGTTCACGTGCAATGTAAATGGTAAAAGAACCGATACTGTTTGTACATGATACGGATATATGCCAAAATCGTGAATGGTTGTCCATATTTGCATTCGCTTAGTATAGATTTGGTTAGCTAACCGTCTACCGCTAGTAGTGGGACTTCGTTCAATTCTATTGAGAATATTTTCCTCTAAATCAACGATTCTCCTCCGTGGTCGTTCACGTTTTCATTGTGGTACTTTATCAGTTTCTCTAATAGTACGATGCACATTGCTGAAAACTCGACTATCTGATAATCTGCGGCCACGAAATCAGCGACGATATTAGTTACATTTGCTTTCAAAGCCCTGTAATGCATCTTTTGCTTATGATATTTGGGCGTAACGATAACATTCAAATATGAATAACTTTGTAATGGTTAATTTTAGGCCATATGTTTATTGGAAGTTTTCGACTTATAAAGAGGGCAGGAAGAGGTATTGAAGCTGTGTACATCCTACTGCGGGACACCCTGTGTAGATATGAATTAGTTCAGCGTTCAACTACCAACTCTACAAATAATTTTTAAAATCTGAATTTCTAAATATAAATTATTCAGTATAGTAATACTTAATTACTAGTTCAACAATAATCCGCGGGAAATTAACCATTCTGATTTGTGCATATTGCATTTTCAAGAGTTAACAATGATTAGAAAATATAAGAAGCGTTCGTGTGCAAGTTTAGCACGCTAGATTTCTACGCTGGAGCTCTCAAGTTCAATTCCCAGTACTGGAATATCGGATTTTTAACTGCCGTTCTCTCTAGCAAAGAAATGGCAAACCAGGGAGGTATTCTGCCTAGTAAATTGTCTCTCAAGTAGGAATGGTTGCATTTTCCGTAGTTAGGAGCCCACTTAAGCTGTAGGCCTTCTATGCCTGTGGTACATTAAAACGCGCAACACAGTCATAGGAGAAAAGATCGCTACGTGGCGTAAGAGACGAAACACTCAAGGAAGGGAAGAAAATATGAAGGGGAATATAGCATCTTCGACATAAAAGTACGTTTTAATATGACACTGTTTATGGTATTTGCGTTTGAAGGTCATGCAGTAAGTTCAATATGCCTTAATTGTTTATTAATGTTCACAAGTATGAATATTTAAATGGAGTATAATAATAATACCCTCTACACACTTTTATATTAGTGACTACAATATCTATATTCCGATATACCACAAACCGGTTGCATAATACCGAAATCGTATTTATGATGGCCAAATATAATCTATTCACGATTGATTTGCCATCCAAAAGGCTGTGGAAATCTGGGGGAATGTGTGGTATCATTGAAATTTGTCAATTAATTAAGTTGGGTTATGCTAGTTTTTCTTAATGGAGGTTATGTTTTTTGAAAGCAGGCAATGGTGCCAGTGGAGCTTGTTTGTTCATTTAACGTCCGCCTATTGCTGCTCAATATTGGTTTATAATACTTAGATATAATAATGATTTCATTATAAATAAAATAATAACTATAATTTGAATGTTGTCGCAACACATACCAAATACATATTGCTGTTCTTTTTTCACGAGAATTCTGAACTCAAATCGTATGTATACAGAGCATATTCTACGCCATTCTTTGTTGTCCTATATTTAGGTCTTGCAGCAAATTAAGAAGAATTAACATCCATGCCGCTCATGTTTCAAATTGATATTATGGTAGTACAGTGGTTGACTGTTTGCCTCTGGTGCTAGGAGACCCAAGTTCGTATGCCACTGAGGTCAGTGTTTTTCTCGGGCGAGATAAAAACTGTAAAACACTCATTCACAATTTAGATGCCAAAAGAATATCCCCTACCCTATTCCACCTTCATGCTATCACTAGAAGTATTTGAATCATCGGCTCCCTCCGATTCTGAATCAGATTCCTCAATTGAAATAATGAAAGGAGAAATATTTTCAAACAATAAATTTCCCATATGTGTTATGCAGTCTTCTGAAATAAGTTTTTCACAATGCTCACAGCAATTTTGCCACATGTCGCGAGTACATTTTAAAAGAGCTTCACGCCATAAATTTGCATCTTACCCTTTCGATTTTGGCTCCAAATTTATGTACTTATTGTAATAGGTCTTACAAAACCCCACGCCATTTCAATTGGGTTGTATTGCCAATGGTATAGAGGCAATCCAAGAACCTCATAGTTGCGTTTTTTCAAAATTTTGTCAGTTACGTGTCTTTGATAAAGTCCAACTCCACGACGTAATACACATATTAAAAATTAAAGGACTATCAATCAAAATTGTGAACATAATAGAAAAACTCAACACAGGGAACACAACAAGAATAAGGGTGGGCAAGGAACTTACAGAAGACCTACCAATAACACAAGGTATTAGGCAAGGGGGTAGCCTCAGCCCTATGCTCTTTAACCTCATTATGGACAGGATAATCAAAGAAGTAAAAAGTGTAGGAAAAGGATACCGAATGGGCACACATGCAATCAAGATCTTCAGAGAATGCTATATAAGTTCCATTTAAGTGCCCATCAGTACAACATGCAAATAAATATAGAAAAAACAAAATCGCTCACAATAGTCAAAGAACCTATTCGATGTAAACTAACTATTAAAGACAAATCGATAGAGCAAGTGATGAAGTTTACCTATTTGGGAATAGAGATTTCAAGTCAAGGTGACCTCTATGCGGAAGTAGTGAAACAAACCACCAAAGCAGCCTCGGTCTCTGGTTGCCTACGAGATTTGATCTGGAGCAACAAATACATAAGCGTAGAAGGAAAAGTCAGAATATATAAAACAAGTGTACGACCTATCATGACATACGCTATCGAAACTAGGGCCGCCACGCGAAAGACCAAACAACTGCTACGTACTAACGAAATGAAAATACTCAGAACAATAGCGGGAAAGACTCTACACGACAGAATACGAAACACCGAAATCCGAGAGACATGCAACATAGAAGATATAGTTAGGTGGGGACGAAACCGAAGAAGAATGTGGCGTGAACACGTAGAACGAATGGATGATCAGCGATTAGCAAAAATATGCATGATCCAAACACCACACGGGAGGAGACAGCCAGGAAGACCACCAAAACGCTGGCGAGACTGCTGGACATCATCGTCACAGGAACCAAGCTAGCCAAAAAAAAAACAGGTCAATGACCTAATTAAGAATAAGAAGAAGAACGTATCCTTTACTTCCGTCTGCTGTAAAAGGTTTAATTCACTCCCAAAGTTTTTTCTTAGTAATTTTGCCCTGAATTTCGACATTGTGGTGGTTAACCAACCATTCCTGCAATACATCTTTTTTGCAGGAAAATGTGGGCGGCTTGTCAAACTGTACTGAATGATAAGGTGCGTTATCTATAACCACGACAAATTTTCCTTGCAACTTGTCCAAAGCCGGAATCAGCTGATTAACCAACCAATTTTGAAAAGGTTCCCCATTCATAGTTTTATGATAGTATCTGTCGTTGTTCTTTGAGTCTAGTAACATGTCGCACCCTTCCAAAAAGCCTAAATTACATCCCACATTCAAAATCGTGAACCTCTTCCCCTCACTTTTAGTTTTGGCTGGGTTACTTTTAAGATCGGTTTCGTGTACCCATTGACGACTCGCGGATCCATTTTGGTAGATCCACGTTTCGTCTAGGTACACGAATGTCAGATTTTCACTAGAATTTTGATATTGGAGAAATAGTCTCAAAAATTTAATTTTGGATGCAACGATGTGTTTTTGTTCACATAAAGTTTTGCGT